>CM023489.1:91759608-91782085 GCA_013339685.2 Hyalomma asiaticum | reverse complement strand
CTACATGGCGCTCCAATGCTATAGGCGAAACTGAAGCGGCCTCCAAGTTTTAATTTTAATAGTTTTTGCGTGCACCACTTACGTCATGTTTTCACAGCAGGCTGGAAACGCGTATTGCAACACGACTATCTCCTTTGTCATGGTATAATGGATTACCACTGTCAAACGTGAACTGTAATATTCAGGCGTATTACCGTTTTCGATCGCTAGATTGAGCCACATCGAGAGAGCGCGGCCTTTTTAATGACACAGCACCTCGACAAGGACATATTGTAACGAAAAATTCCGATGCCAGGAGGTTTGTTGGATCGTCTGGAGGGCAGTGGGGCGGTTCTACATTATACCTGCCGCAGCTTTTAACTGTTCACGTGAGATGGTCATATAGGTTTTATTGTTTCTGCGCAGGCCGCTTTCTTTGCGCAGCATTTTAGGACTCATGTTCTTCTCTGTTAGCAAAATGGCCAAAGTCGATTGAAGAAATGATGGTTAAAAGTGACAAGCACTTATGAGTTGATTGATTTCTATGGTTTTACGACCCAAAACCACGATAGTATTATGTGAGGCGCCGCTGTGGAGGGCTCCGGTAATTTCGACCACCTGGGGTTCTTCAAAGTGCATTGTTATCACACAGTACACGGGCCTCAACATTTCGCCTCCATCGAAATGCAGCCGCCGCGGCCGGGATTCGATCCCTCGGATCAGCAGCCAAGTACCATAGCCACTAGACTACCATGACGGGGTTCACAGGTAGGCGTAAATTGGCTATACTTAATTCGACATACCAAGGCAACTATGCACGGAAAACACGAACAGAAGAAACATACAAGCGCGAATCATTACAGGCTATCCTGTGTATTTTATTACTCAGTTGTCTGTCTTGTTTCCGTGGTGTCAAAAAACTCCGACATTCTTTACAACCAGTTGGATTGTTGGCTGTGACTGAGTTGTCCCCTTCAATGTGTCCCCTTCAATGTGTCCACAGAAGCATGTGCTAGAAACCTTTTCGCAACATCACAGTTATTGTGTCAATGAATTTAACCAATTCAACTCGCTCGGAAACCTAAAATTCGAAGTATTTCCTGGCGAACTTGGGTCACTTTGACTACATCTATCTATCTATCTATCTATCTATCTATCTATCTATCTATCTATCTATCTATCTATCTATCTATCTATCTATCTATCTATCTATCTCACTGCCTACGTCTAGGCGCTCTTCGGTCTTCTCGTTCACCTGATATACACTAATATTTGCATGGTAGGGTACAACTGTATGACGAACATGAATCGCTGATCTTTATATCGCTAAAGTAATATACTCGTCATCTACGTCACAATTAAGGATCCTGCAATCACTTGTGGCTCATACCAGTAGTGCTAGGCCCACGGTATGCGGGTACGCGCTACACGTGTTTGAATCTCATAAACCTACGCCAGCCAATCACCAACTCAAATAGACATACGAAACGCAGGGTCGGCGGTAAATAAACGCATGAAACGCTGTGACTTCGGGAATCGAACCCGTAACTTTGAGCGGCGCCTCAATTTTTCTGCACGTTACCCAGGCGCACTGCCTCCAGGATCGATGGTGCTAGTATAATGTGAATTCCGCTCCTAACATGTGATAAGCCCTGTCACAGCAATATGTATGTTCTGCTACCATTCGGTATGCTTTCGTGCAAATTTGCTCGATCCCGGAGGAATGACGCTTATGACAGCACATCAACGCACCGTTTAGTGCATTTTTCTTCGTCAAAACAAATGTCTGTGCTTTGGACTAACGTGACTTCCAATGTTACATCGTACCATCTGGTACGATTCAGTCACCAGGGTGCTGTTGACGTTCCTGTTTAGCCCCCGTTAAGCATACCCACGAGCGGGTGCATGCGCTTTCCACAAAAACCTTGGTCCTATTCGTAGCAGTTGGACTGAATGCCAAAGAATTCGTCATAGGCAATTTCCTCGTTGGCTGCTTCTCGTGGCACCGATTACCACAGTGCGTGGGATCTGCAGGATTTTTTATTGCATTGCTCGCGCCGGGGAATTGGCAATTTGGTTTCAAAGACAGCTGGAAGGCGCCCGCTCTTTCTACAAGTGACGTCACTGGGGGCACCGACTACGTCCTTTGACTTACTTAGTTACCCGTTAAGAGGGACGAGCGCATTTTCTATATTTTGTTGAATTCAGTGTGTCTTAGCAGCGCGACGGCCCTCTGATGGTGCTCGAATAGCATATGGGACATATCACGTGCGAAATGTGTCGCGATATTTATAACTGGTTTGTACGAGATATGTATGCTCCCCTTCGCGCTCCGCTGTATTTAGAGCAAGGGCGTTTTGCAAGGTTTATAAGCGACCTACTGTTCCAGTTTCTCTTCTCAAGCGGAACGGAACCAATGAAGAAAAGAAAACCAGAATAACCTTTGTGTTAAACATTGCAAAAACCTAGGAGACGTAAGATCGGACAAACACCTGTGCGTCCTCGTGTAGCCCTTCTTAGACTTTCTGCTTGTACTCTGTTTTCTTTTAATGCGATATACGATTTCTGCGGTCATATATGCATAAATTATTTTTGTATAACTTGACATTTGACGCAAACAAATATCAAACAGACACAAAGAAGACGCTCGAAACAAGTAAAATATTCGCTTTTAGCTTTCGGTCGGCGTCTGTCGTTGTTTTGCTTCATGTTTCATCCCGGCCAAATGGGCTTCCGTCGAACTGTCGTGCCCCGACACGGTGGTCTAGTGGTTATGGCACTCAGCTGCAGATCCGAAGGTCGCGGAATCGAATCCCGGCCGCGGCTGCTGCATTTCGATGGATACGAAATGCTGAGGCCCGGGTGCTGTGCGATGTCAGTGCACGTTAAAGAACCCCAGGTGGTCAAAATTTCCGGCCTCCACTACTGCGTCTCTCAAAATCAGAGCTGGTTTTGGGACGTTAAATCCCACAAATCAATGAAGTCAAACTGTCGACTTCACTGCATATTGACACGTACGGCTGTTTTGGTTTGTTTAAGTGGAACGCCGTTGTCATTTTCCTGTGACACGCGCGCTTGTTATGGTTCTTTGCGGGGAGCGCCGTTATCACTTTATGTTAGGCGTAGCGCAGGCCGCGTCTATCTTGACTGATTGAATTGCGGGGTTTAACGTCCCAAAACCAGCTCTGATTATGAGAGACGCCGTACTGGAGGGCTCCGGAAATTTCGACCACCTGGGGTTCTTTAACGTGCACTGACATCGCACAGCACACGGGCCTCAACATTTCGCTTCCATCGAAACGCAGTCGCCTCGGCCTCGGGATTCGATCGCGCAACCTTCGGATCTGCACCCTAGTGCCATAACCACTAGACCGCCGTGGCGGGGCCGCGTTTATCGTCCATGTCGCGTCGGGAACCGTGTCGACTGTTCCTGAAACTTTGCATGCCCGACGCGCACGTTTGAGTGTCTTCGAGAATATGAGAGATAATGCGAGAACGTGTTATTACATGTGTACAAAAGCCGGCGTATCTCGCCCCTTGTCATTTTTTTCCGTCGACCGACGACTGTTCACACCGCTATTGCTGTGCATTGTGATCGGCTTTGTTTTGCTGGGCACAAGTACGCCCAATAAACAGTTCGCCTGACATTGTCTTGAGTCTTGCGTGCTTCGTCTTGAGTGCTGCGTGTGTCACGAGCACGTGACAATATTTGCTGCATGGGGCGCTGATGTTCACGATTGTCTTAAGCGGCGTTGGTGAATTTCCAACGAAGAAAAGCCTCATTTATCAATAAGTCGTGTTTTAACAACTAAGATTGTTGCAGTTATAACGTTTATTCATGTGCTTTTTTTATTTTGAAGTAAGAATCAACCGCACGGCCTTACCATATCCTCACATCATGCAAGTGTCCTGTCATTTATGCTTGACAATAATCGCTGTGCTCCCCAAGTACACATAGTAATGTACATGATGGGTACCGAATATTTAGAAAATCTTGCCTTAAAGGGGCCCTGCGACACTTTTTCAACTGCCGTCTGCAGTACCGCAGTGTGTGTAGGATCGAATTCTGAGTTGAACGCAAAAAGAATTATGCAAATCGGTGAGCTAGAACTGGAGTTATCAGTCATCGAAGTTTAAAACACGAGCAGACAGCATGAAAACAACATTCCCTTTCGTATTTCGCTCTCCTGCTGACGTCAATGGTCGCGTCCAATAGAAACGCGCGTCTTATAGAGCGACACCGGAAGACGCCGGGAGCAGAGCGCGCGCGCGCGCGCAGATAGCGTCCGGCCGTCAACACACCTAGTGTCGTTTTGCAAGTAATGTCAGATACTTTCTTTCTATCTTAAGAAGCATAAAAACTGTTTTAGTGTATTTTGGTACTGAAAAGCATGACCAAGCGGACACCATACGTGTGTAACAAGCACCTTGGAGCGTCAAGCCAATCAGAATGCCCAGCCTGGCCCCGCCAACGTCGTCACTCCATGTCACTTCCTGTAACAAAAATCTCCGTTGTGTGTCGCCTCTGTTCCAACAGGAGGCGATTTTGGGCGGTTTGTTCGATGAAATAAAATTATAACCACTTTGATTTCGGCGTTTCTAATCTCTCTGCGACATCCACGCGTGCAACAGTTCTAAAATCAGTGATAAAAGCAGCCTGCTCAGTTTGTGTCGCAGGGCCCCTTAAAGCTACCACGCTCTGATCGCCTGTTATACATAAATAGTCTATGAAAAGCAACTAAGAATTATTAAGCGTGATGTTGAACAGAGCAACAGACGCCTTCAAGGACAACTCTCTGAGAGTGACAATGTAGCCTCGCCACGGTGGTCTAGTGGCTATGGTACTGGGCTGCTGGGGGGCTATCGGAGATCGGGTGTTCGCTCGAGAACGCTTTCCGAACACTGACGTCAAAAAGTGGGTGGTCCGCGATAGCTTTGAGCAATGCTTTGAGAATGGGAGGAGCGCGGCCGGCGCGGCCAATGGGGAAGCGGCGCGCTCCTCGGATGATGACGTACTCCGTTTGTCGTCTGCTTCTGAAAGCCAAAATGTTTCTCCTGAGAAATTAAGAAATCTGCTCCTTTTAAAAACGGTGCTTTCTTCTTCTCAGACGTAAACACGCTCTTAAGCATCAATATCGTTCTCTGCAGGTTCGCTAAGCGGTGTCGCGGGCGCGAAAGACAAGAAGCGTGCGCGTAAGTGGCGTCATATCTAAATTTCGTGTCGTCGTCTGCTGCTGCCATGTCCTCGCACAAAAACGTGCATCTCGGCCCGCGGGTGCTCAGAGGCAGAGGGAGCTCCTTCTCGCATTTTTGGAGGTGCACCCCAACTGTGAAAGCCCGACAAACTCTTCACTGCCGATAGCGCGCTGGAAACTTCCAGGAGCAATTAAAGAACATCAACATGCGCAGCTCTTTTCTCTCCGTCGAAATTCCACGGGCTCTTTGGCACCCGATTTCCGATCTCTTGACCATTCCCTCGCCTGGAGCGTGGGGCACCGTTCACCGCGACTCAAGCCTGGAGAAACAACTCCAGGCTATCAGACGAGCAGTGGCGGCGAGGATTTTTTTTTTTTTTCCTAAAATAAAGTTGTTCTCTCTCTCGGGATCAAGTTCGGCGCACAGCCAACGTACTGTTCGCTTCGACAGACGAAATTGACGCCGGAATTCACTTCCTGTCAAATCCTCAAATACATCGCGAACCTCCAGCTGCTCCGCGTCCTAAGTCAGCGACGACAATGCGAGGACTCAGCGCCCAAGTGGACCGCCATTTCCCTCTGTGACGCAACATTGCGCAGCCGCAGCCGCCGTTTCAATCCAAGCGGAGCCGCTGCCGCGGCCGCTGTTCGCAAAGTGTTCGTAAATCGTTCGCTGAGCGAGCGGCCTCGGGAATCGTTCTCCGCGTAGCAGACGACACGCTCGGTTTGAAAATGATTGACAGGGAATTGACGTCAATTTGACGACACCGAAATCTCGGGGCCCCGGAAGGTTCGACGTTCCACAAGTCGCTACAGGTGGCGAAAAAAACCAGCCGCGGCGCGTTCCATCAAGTTGCGCGTAGAGTGGAACTACTAACCTAGCCCCATATTTTAGTTTGAAATTTTCCTGCTAGGGGCTCTCAATAAGGCCAGAAGGCGTAGGCGTCAAAAACAAAACAAACATGTTGCATCTAAACAATAATGATGATAGAACATGCAG
The DNA here is from genome assembly GCA_013339685.2 of Hyalomma asiaticum. Classification (NCBI taxonomy): domain Eukaryota; kingdom Metazoa; phylum Arthropoda; class Arachnida; order Ixodida; family Ixodidae; genus Hyalomma; species Hyalomma asiaticum. The sequence continues at coordinate 91,775,911 of CM023489.1, read as the reverse complement.
TGCCATCTCTTGATCGTGTATCTTAGTTTAGGACGCCACCGCTACTTTTATTTTTCGTTGCACTGTCAACGGTACAGTTTCTCTTCTCTAATGTGGTTATAGGTAGGTGTACCGTGGGCACGCCCCGCGGATGACGACAGCGGAGCGGCGCTGGCCAATCGCGTGCGGCGATTCCGAACGCTCTCGCTAAAATGCCATCTCCGATAGCCCCCCTGATCCGAGGGTCGCGGGATCGAATCCCAGCTGCGGCGGCTGCACTTCGATGGAGACGAAATGTTGAGGCCCGTGTACTGTGCAATGTCAGTGCACGCTAAAGAACGCCAGGTGGTCGAAATTTCCGGAGCCCTCCACTACGGCGTCTGTCATAATCACAGCTGGTTTTGGGAGTTAAACCCTATATAACAACAAAAGAGTGACAACGTAATCGAAGATTCTTATTGACGTTAATGTGCTGTACCAGGCAAGCGTCGCCAGCTGTTATACAGGACAAAAACCGGCTGAACGACAGTTTCTACTGAACGACAGTTTCCCTCCAGAACACTCACGCACTGACATTCGAGATCAACGACCTTCTTATTGAAAGTTTGCATCATAACACTGCGGGCTATAAAAGAAAGTTGTTGGAACTTAGTTTCTTTCTTAGGCTCTGAGCCACAACATCGTTCGTCGTGATCTTTCGACATCGAAGCTGTGTTTGTCGACCCCGTGCCGGAATTGTGCGTCTTGCTAGTTAAGCGGATCGATCTCGAAGGCATGCGAAACTCTGTGAAGTGGAGAAAGCTTCAAGCCCTGCGTATAGTTCGAAGATGCTGGTTCGATTCCTGCTGGCGCGGCTTCTATTCCATAGCGCGAAATGCAAAGAAAGAAAGAAAGAAAGAAAGAAAGAAAGAAAGAAAGAAAGAAAGAAAGAAAGAAAGAAAGAAAGAAAGAAAGAAAGAAAAAGAAAGCAGGCGCCTAGTGTAGGACGAGCGTCCCGGTGTAGCTAATACACCTTCACTGTTGGACCATCCTCGCGGCATGGAAGGGCGGTAATTTACCATCTCTTGGCAGCTGCCGCTTTCTCGAGGGCATGAAAACATTGTCTTTCATTTTTTTTTTCGTTAAAGAAGAACTGGCACTACGGACGTGCGGGCGGACCCTTAATGAAATCCTCGGAGCTCGATTTCCACTGTTGGGCGGAGGTTGCACGTTTCGGCCGTAACAGCACACAACGTGCGTCGACGAGGGCAGTTACAGCGAGCACATGGGCACATGACAGCGCTATGTTGAGTGCCAGTCAAGCCATCGTGTACGCATCTCCTCAATTCTGCAGCCGTGCGACACCTGTAGATGTGACTTCCTCCATTCTGGCTAGTGTTATCGAAGCTGTTTTCCGTGAATGGGAGTGCGCTTGGAGCATTGTTTCGCGGGGAGAGTCCCACATGCGAAGCCTGTCACATCTACGCTAAGGTTGGATCAGTGCCTGGTTCAAACTAGCGGAATTTCAGCGAACACAACACATCAAGTTCCTCCGCAAACAGGAAACTGGTACATTGCCTTACGGTACAGTCTTGAAGCTCACGTATTGCACATGCTACCGAAGCAACCTTACTGTCTGCTGTGCTAGGAGTACCCTGTATCATGTGGTACTTGAGTGTGGACGTAACCTATTGATACCGCCTATCACGGGACCAAACGCGAGCACTGGGAACCGTAGCTAATGAGCTCAAGCTTTGAAGGCCAGCGACACCTCGTGAACGTCTTAAAAATGTAATCACGGGCTTAAGCATCCTCGACCTGGGCGCCGTGTACATAGGAAGCTTCTGTTGTCGGCACTTTTTCCTAAATAACGTTTATTCCTTCTGCTCTTTCGTTGGAAATAGATTCGGCTGCTTTCGGGAATAGCCGCAGCTAATAAGCACGATGAAAATTTCCTTATCAGCATAAGTTTCTCAATGTAATTGTGTACAGGGCTCAAAATGTTGAAACCACCGTTTTACGTGGTTTGCACAAAATGATGCAGGCTTACCGCTAACGGCGCTGCCTCACCGGAGCGCAATTTTCTATCATAAGTTGTTACTTCTCCCCCGAGAACACACTCACCAGGCCGGTTGCACCAACGTCGAACGGACACCATATTCGACATCAGCCAACCAACGAGAAATCAGTGAAGCCATACACACAGGCTTCTCGGACATCACGTCACATCATCGACTTGGCAGAAGACGCTAACTAGCACCTCATCGAGGCTCAGCAAGGAAGATTGAGCTACTTGGAGAAGACTCCAAACCAGTATATCTTCCCCCACGGCACGAGACTCCACGCGAAGTACAAGATCGTTGATTTCAAGAAAAATATCATTGCGTGTCTTCATACTTGTGTGTCTTGCTGGGATGAGAATGAAGGCGAGCAGCAGGCCAAATATCAGCACCGCCCAGGTCCACGACGGCCCCGCAACATCTCTGTTCAGTAAAGACGTGTCAACGAAGCCCCGCGTCACGGAATGAGCACGAAATAGGTTGTGTTTACAGTGTGGGATAAACGTAATAACGATACTAAGGCAACATTAAATTTTTTCCATACCATAACACGCATAGTAACTTTGTGCGCTTCGTCATTGTAGCTGAGTGTCCTCAACCTGTGTTAAAAAATTATGCTGCAATTGTTAGCACGCGAAAATTTCAGCCAATCGTGATGCTTTGCATATCATAAGCTAAGCAGTCCGACTAATGGCAAAGAGCACCTACGGTATCAGAAACTTCTCAATTGGGACCATGTTCGTGAAGTGTTTTATTCGTGCTATTACATGCTTATCTATATCGCTCCACTCTATGCACTACAGTATACTTGGAAATATTGAAAATCATCTACCATCTCTTCTATCCCCATTATACCAGCAGAACTATCTTATTTCGAAGTCAGGTGAAATATGTGCATTAAAGTTCGTGCACATTAAAATACCTATTATCTACGAATGTTGCCTACTGGCCTTTACCTCAGAATACTTACGTGCTTTTTTCAATATCTGAAAATCAGTGATGTAGGTGTTTGATTACAGGCGTTGAAAAATGGTCCTTGAGGAATGTCACCGGCCGCCAGTGTAGACAAAAGAGCTACCCCGTTTTAAAGTTCTGCTGTAATGAAGGACAAAATTAAGGACAAAAACCTCTTTTGGTTGAATTCTTAAAGGAAAGACTACCTAATAACGCATCTTGGCACATTATTACGTAAATCAGCTGACAGATGTCGAACAGCACGCTTGAAAAGCAGCTTTGTCCATTACCGCTTACGTTTTCAGTGTGAAAGGTTCTCAGACTGCTGCCTCTTCGGAGGTTTAACCATTTTTATTGAAGTGCGCTTCGCTTTAGCGCACAATAACAGCCTCTTAGCAATAATTCTTTATCTTTCTTTGTAGCAGCTGTCGAAAATGCACAGACCTGGGTTTGAGTTCGCTGACGAGTAATGAGAGCGCACTCACACAAGGCGAAAACGACACACATGCACTGACTAACAACTGAAGTTTTATTTTTTTTACACCGTGATATACATCACGTATCAAAACAACATGCAAAGAAACAAGGCCTGAAGCGCACTCTAGACAAGATTACTCAGCCCCCGATAAAAAACGCAACTCCCTATTCAGTAGAACTATGAAGGGAGCGCTGACACAGCTGTCCTTTACATGCGCGATTTTTTCGGCTTGTTATCTCGCGTGTCGTGTTGTCGCTGCATCTACGCACGACACTTGTTTTACGCAATTCAGGAGTACAATCACAATCTCGGCAATGTATGTCTAGATTACCAGAGATCCTATCTTTACATTATAGATGTGTTCTAACATTCTTTCTTAAAGCACCTACCGGTTTGGCCTATGTTTGTTCGACCACAAGTCAGAGGAAATGAGTAAAGCGCGTCTTCGGTACAAGGCACGAAAAGGTCTCTATGCTTTTTGGGACATTCAACTAAGTCCTGCCCATTTGATTTACGCTTTTGCACAGACTGAACCAACTTGCTGGAAATGTGTTTTTCGAGTTAGCTGGACTGGAGCAAAAGCAAATAAAGATATATGCTGCGCGAGCAACATAGTTTTGTTTTTATTTTTATTCTTATTATTTAAACCTATTAAAAACCGAACTACTTTCTTCTAAATAACTCATAACATTAGTCAAAGCTACCAATAAGTTGCGTCCTTCAATTGACACAAAATGAACTGTTTCTGCTGGTTGCAAAGTTTGCAAAGTGTGCGCGTTTGTGTTGTTTTAGTATATGTCCCAGTTTGCTGGCGCATAATTAAAATGTGCGCTACAAGTTTGCAGCATTGATCACGTCTTTTCTGTCGTCTTTTCTGTCGCTAAGCAATTATGCGCAATGAAGGTATGTACTACTCTAATTCTACTAAGGATTGCTTCGACAAACACATTTTCGCTGGTAACGTGCCCAGCGGGTACTCTTTGCATGAGGTGAACTACTCATTGATTTTCTTCAATTTTTACTCGCTTTGACAATTTCAAGTCAGAACGTTTTGGAAAGGTTCAACGCTGTCCATTACAGGTACATTGACCTTTGGAACGCTATGAGGTTTAGTTGCCGCTGTATGTTGATTGGCCCTTCCCGTTAACGGAATCCCTACGTGGCTTCGCACGCAGCAGAAACGAATGGCACGGTGCTTACTTAGCTGCGATAATATGCCTGGCGATGAATATTTGTTTTTTCTTTCTGTCGCAGCTTCCACTAAGTAAGAAAAGGACTGGTATGACTTCAGTCGGCTGCGAGTTGTTTGAAGTTAATTACTTCAGGGCCCCTTCTGGCGTTAGTTTTACGAATTCCTTAAGACACAGTAATGAGCCAATGGCTGACACACGTACACTGCAGGCCGAGGAGTGTGGTGTGAAACATACGTGATCGTAGTATCATTAATCTTGACGTGCATGACGAGCGTATCATGTTGTTGGTGTAAATGCCTATCAGTCATGTTCGCGGTGCTCTAATACCTTGCAATATCAATTTTGGAATATAGCAAAGACACAGACCACTGGGAGAACGCCGAGGCGTAGGCGGGAAGATAGATAGATAGATAGATAGATAGATAGATAGATAGATAGATAGATAGATAGATAGATAGATAGATAGATAGATAGATAGATAGATAGATAGATAGATAGATAGATAGATAGATACGGTCCAAGTTGCTTTGGTTCCTAATAACTTTTTTACATTTGCAAAATTTTGTGAATGCGTACATTTGACGTATCAGCCATACATGATTGTGAAGTTTTCTGCGTACATCTAGTTGTGCGTTAGGCAGATATTAAGAAAGAATGCATGCACATTGCACAAGTTTGCGCGGTATTTATTGCGAAACACAATGACATCAGAGAAAACGCGCCATTTTGGAGTTTTCACAGCGGATGTCCTTCGCACAATCACTAAGCAAATGCGCCGACGCTCGGAAAGCTACCTGACTTCTCGGAATTTACCGTGCACTTTATGTAACATCCAATGTTCACAATGTAAGTTACCGCTTCTTACCGCACCTGCTTCTCGCGCATTCCATAGCCAGTCCGTAAGCGGAAGTGAAGTCAGAAGCCGGAAGTTAGTAAAGAGACCAGAAGTGAAAACACGAAGCGAATTAAGAGAAATAAACTCGAAGCGCGGGCCAACGTTGAGGTAGTCATTCCTGCTCAAAAAAAAAAAGCTGTCGTACTTGTGCTTTCGTTATTTCATAGCTTGGACCTCGCTGCGGCAGACTTGGTGCCTTTAGGTAGTACGAGAGGCTTTATTGAGCGGCAGACATCTCGCCACAAGTTGACGTTCGACGTGACGCCTCTCGGCAATCAGTGTCCCACACTCGCTGCCATGCCTACGAGTGGCGCTGCCTAACACTCCCAGGGTTGCATATACATCAATACACAATAAAGTGGACGGGGAGACGACCGCCTACGTAGCTCAGCAGTCGAGCATCGGATGCGTTATCAGAAGGCCATGTGTTCGGTTCCTATCGAAGGCAGGTTTGTCTTTTCGTCCACTTTAATTCCTTTCTGCTGACTCCACAATTACAATACTACAATTAACTTCTCCTATGCTCTCCTAAGCTTCATTGTCTGTTGTTTCATTAAATTATTTCTAACAAATAAACGAGCCCTTGACCCCTTTCGCTGTGCAAAATGAATGTCTTAAACACAAATCAAGCTTGTTCTGAAAGGCACGAACAAAATCCCCACGTCACGTATGCACGTCAGCTGTCAGATACGCTTTTCACGTGGCAAGTCGTCCATTGGGTAAACAGGCTGCTGTATTAAAGTTAGGCTCATATAATATGCTTGAAACTTCAGGAATGGCCGCGATGGTTCGTTGGCATTGCACTGCAGCACGCGTGGCCACATGCAAGGCGCTTTTTCATCAGAGCGTTGCGGTAGGAAAGAACTTCAATTAACTGACGAGAGAAATTACCGAGGTCGAGAGCATTTATAAACTAGTGCCTAACCACGGTAGTACGTTAAATTTCTTGAGATTGTAAGATGTTTACGGGTAGAAGCTGATTGATGATTGATTTCTGGGGTTTTACGTCCCAAAACCACGATATGTTTATGAGACAAGCCGTAGTGGAGGGCTCCGGAAATTTTGACCACCTGGGGTTCTTTAACGTGCACTGACATTGCAGAGTACACGGGCCTCAATATTTCACCTCCATCGAAATGCAGCCGCAGCGGCCGGGATTCGATCGTGCAACTTTCCGATCAGCAGACGAATGCCATGCCACTAGACCACCATGGCGGGGCCGCATGGCATGCAGCTGTGTGCCCCTTGAATGGCTTTGGTTGTTTTTTCGGATACAGGGAGCATATGCCTGCACGTTCTTCTAAATAAACGTTCTCGAAAGTTAGCACCCATCCTTGACCCTTATATTGCTCTGTGTTCAAATACGTGAACAGGCATTCATTACCAACAAGTCCAACTGCACACTCTTGTTGACCTCACACTACTGTAAACTGTCATGCATGGCAAAGCACTCGCGTGCATTTTTACTTAATTATTGTACTTAGGATGCAAATAATGTTTGTAAATTCGTGTTGGAGCCTGGAATATGGCCCTTTAGGGTTAAATAGCGTTTATAGTTAAACAAACATACTTCAGCACTCGGCCGCAGAATGATTTCGACGGCTCATGCACATTGCACTGCGGTATCGCCCAAACGCTTGCGTAATAACATGTTCTGCGGCAAGTGCTCAAACTAAAGAACATTTCGACGTGGTAAATAGTAGAGCGACATCAAGCATATTATAAGAGTAAAACGCATTCCTCATGTCATCAAGCGTTACAAGTCACATTTGTCCATTGTAAGCACTGCTCTAAGCATGAGTTCCATCAAATTGATTTAATGTGGAATTAGTTCGAATCTGCTGGCTCCTGACCGCTAATATGTTAAGAAAAGCACATGCTTTGACATAAATAAGTAATCGCTTCTGAACAAAGGTGCTATATCCCAAGAAGTCTCAGGTTCACCTCGTAGCCTGTAAGAAACATTTGCACTTAGGTGAAATATTTTCTGCTCAGTCACGTTCCCTGCTCGTAGCGGCCTACAAGAGTATCGCTGAAAGATATGACCCTATTTCGTAAGCGTAGAAAATGCAATCTTACCGAGAATTCGTAAGGTGCTTTCATGCAGTACTGCAGAGCCAGTCGGCATCTTCTTCTTCTTTTAGAGAAGGGCCCATAGTGGGCCCTGTGAGGAGCAGTTCCGTCAAAGTTCATGATGATGACAATGTCTGCTTAGGTATTGTGATATAATATGACGAAAATGCAAGTAAATTCGGGAAGTTTTTGCATTTGGATGCCATTAAACCTTCTATTAACAGCGGAGCTGCTCAAACTCAATAGCTGCGCCGCACGTAGGATGATGTTGTCACACATAAGCGAGAAGCAGACCGGCCTTCTCCCCGACCCGCTACTCACTGCCGTGCTCGACACGCTGTAGCCTGGAGCCCACTGCAAACTTGTAGTGCTTATGCGAAGACCAATATGCGTTAAGGTGTAGAAAAGGTTTGGCTCGAAGTGGTTTCATCTCGTCAGTTACGACTGCGTTTCTATAGTGCGAAATGCAAAGAAATAAATAAATAAATAAATAAAGAAAGAAAGAAAGAAAGAAAGAAAGAAAGAAAGAAAGAAAGAAAGAAAGAAAGAAAGGAACCCGTGAGTACATGTTGAATGGTCACGTACGGGTTGTAATCACGATAAAGGTTAAATGACTAACAGAACTCGTAGATCATGACGTCAATCACTTTATACCCTTTCCAGTTACGTTATGATTAGGCATAACTAACAGCTTCGTTGTTCCAGAGGTATTCATGGCGGGGACCTGGCTCAATTTTTTCAGTGTACGGAATGAAGAAAGAAGGCACCTAAAATTACTCTCCCTCTCGTACATACCATATTATGAGCTAATCAATCGCGTCACTCGTTTAATAACAGGTCTTAACTGCGCAGTTCCGCCATGTATATCGAAACTATCATCATCATTGGACACGTGTGCTGACAGGCAGTAGACCCCCCCTTCTCTCCGAAGCCTACCAATATCATTGAAAATTTTGCTTCAATCTTGGCAGATATCTCAAGAAGGACACAACGACGCGCCTGGGTGTTTGTGGTGATGCGTGTCAAGCGCTGACGTAATGGACGCTCTACGACGCATGCGGCCCCCGAATCCCTGGTCACGCCCGCTCGTGACTCCACATCACTGCAACCTGGTGCGCTTGGTGTCGGTCGCTGCATGCCACTAGCAACATCACCGTATTTCCCTGTTCTTTGTTCACTTACATATTCTGTAACTATTGTATAGTGGTGTTAATTATCGTTTGTATGCCTTGTTGCTGCTAGCCTAATGAGCGCGTTTTTTTTTTCATGTCATCTCTGTTATGCCATGCGTTACTATCATGTAACGCATTCCGTTTGTTTTGCTGCCTGCCAGGCTCTGCCACTCAAGCCAACAATTGGCTTTGGCAGGCCTCGCCACATGTACAGCCTTTTAAAAAGAAAAGCATTATTATTATTATTATTATTATTATTATTATTATTATTATTATTATTATATTATTATTATTATTATTATTATTATTATTATTAATTATTTGTGTGTCATTTTTATACTCTGTCAATTCTGTGTCGTTGTGCGAGGTTTGTGAGATCAATGATCTAGATGTTTTTTTCGATAGCACCTTACACTTTTCTGCCCACGCTAAGCGTGTTGCTTTGCGGGGTCTTCGCACTATAGGCTGTGCTTGCAGAATGTCTAGAGAATTCCATCCTCCTGTGCCCTTCCGCAAATTGTACACCGCGATATGTCTTCCTTAACTTGAGTATGCATCTGCGATTTGGAATGGCATTTCTAATTCCAGCAGCAACGCTATTGAGCGAGTCTAGAAAAAATTCCTGAACATCTATAACCATAGGTTCCCTAGAAATGGCCCTTTTTCTTGCATTGGCACTGTTGGATCAATGCCACTGCCATCACTACACCGCCGGAGATAACGCACTGATCTGTTACTTCTTGTCAAGCTGGGTATCATATCCTGCCCTGTACTGCTCAACTGTCTTAATTTCCGAATTCCACTTAAGCTGACCAGAGAGAATAGACCTTTCCATGTAACCGCCTGCCTCTGTGAACATTCGACCGTTGACAGGATACAACATCTTGACAATGCTTACTTTTTAGAGCTCGATGTTTTACACAGCTCCCAGTCGCTGTTCTGCTCCGAGCTTTGCACTGTACTAACGTAGTGTCGTACACTGTTGACATTTTTTTTCTTGTTTTGCCTGCGCATAGTTGTAATGTGCAATTTTATAATGTTTTTATCCTTGATATTTTATTATGAATGTTGGCCTTTGTTGCTTTTTATTAGTATTTTTTTCTGTAGAGTCTCGTTATTGTATTGCTTCTGGTTATTTCTTTACGTGCGCCAGTACAATGACCTTACGGTTGTTCCTGGGCACGTTAAACTTTTGATTGATTGAATGATTATTATTAGTAGTAGTAGTAGCAGTAGTATCGTGCGTGCTGTGACATTTGCACAGTAGTCCACTGGTCAATTATAGCTCGGGCTTGGTCTGGCCGCCGTCGCTTTCTTTGATTCGATTGTGGGGGTCGTTCATGATAATAGCAGTTCTCATGTGAGCATGCCACGAATGATCATGACAAACTTCAGTATGACAAAAACTGAATTCAAGCTATAATTGAGGTTCACCACTACGTTTCAGTGCAATGATCGGACTGCTTATGCGAATGCCGCCACTGTGCAAAAGCATTGAAATTCTAAATTTGTCACACAAAGTTCTTAGTTATTGTGGTACTTCCAGTGTTTTTTCTCCGCCGACAGTGGTTGTCTACTGACTTTGGTACTCGGCTGCTGATCCGAGGGTCGTGGGATCATATCCCGGCTGCGGCGGCTGCAATTCGACGGAGGCCAAATCTTAAGGCTCGTGTGCTCTGCATTGTCAGCGCACTTTAAGGAACCCCAGTTGGTCTAAATTTCCGGAGCCTTCCGTCTACGGCGTCTCTCATAGCGTTGTTTTGGGAAGTTAAAGGAGTACTGACACGATTTTGCGGCGGCGCAAAATATACATTTTTCGTTTCCTAGCCATGTATTTTTAACGCCCTCCGCACACGGAAGCCAGGAAACACGTACAAAATATTTTAGTTTGGTTTTAAAGTTTTCGTCGCCCAGCACTGCAAGCCAGCCCCAGCGCAATGGACACTACGATGACGTACTAACACAGCCTCTTAAAAATCGCCGAAATCGCTGTCCGAGTCACTGAACGACCGTGAAATTGCCGTTTTTTGCGTGCCTCAGGTGTAATTGACCAAAGACGACAGAGTTGCAGCGACGCTATGAAGAGTTTCTGTCCCTACGTGACTCAGACGTCGTCCGACTATGTTGATACGTCACTAGGAAAGCGCCCCCTCGAAATCGAAACCGAAAGTCAGCTTTTAAGGGAGCTGTATTAAAAATATATTCATTGCGTTGCGGGGCACCATGACACTGTTTTTGGGGTTCCCCACGCCAGTGCTTTCATTTACAGCAACAATACGAGAATGTCAAAAGTTCGTGTCAGTACTCCTTTAAAGCTGTTAAATCATCAGTGTTTTTCGTTGCGTGTTGTTCTTTACTCTTGTTTGACCTACTTGGATACAAGTAGGCAAGGTTGTAACGACGACAACATTCTCGGTGCATATGAGGTAGGTAGCTGAATGCTCTAGATAAGCGCTGACCGCACGGATGCGGCAACTCCTGTATTGTTTTCCCAAGCAAGGCTCGCTTGTTTCGATATAATGCGCGTTATTGCTAGCATACTTGATCATTGAGACAGTCACAGGCAGAATGGCCACTATCCATGAATTAAATTTAACACAATTAGTGTTGTAGCAGCCATGAGATCATGAAGCGTCATTCGAACGTCCAAGAGAACACGGACTAGAAGTGAGAGACAGTAACGTTAACTGAAGTTTAATACACTAAAAGAGAGGAGTTTCGCTCACTCTTGTAGCACATAATGAATCCAAGGAGAACAAGGATCCACGTGGATACTGCGCTACGTCCTTTGTTCATACATGCGCTAGAATAGTGAGCACGAAATTACAACACGCCCGAGTTTTTTCTCTTTGATGTCTTTTGCCCACTGGGAATAATAAATAGTAACAAAGCTCAAAGACATGTCGTCAAGCGAAGAGGAGTTACGCTAGGTGGCAAAAATCACCCGTACATGAGGATGTGACACCGCTCACGGGCAAGCATGCACACTACCTCCCCACCTACCGCGCCATTTCGCTTCCACATGTGGTCGTTCCTCTTTCCACAGAGGAAAGGAAGGATCAATCACTCTGTGATTTTCCTGATTAGCGATGCAAGAAATGTTGCGGCCTTGAGTACTGAATCTGTGCCGCACAGATCTTTGACTGCCCAACTCCTTGTATGCTGATTTATGTGAGCAACGGGCAATATACCCAACTAAATGACCTGCTCCACTTATAGAAGCCTCATGTTTACGATGCTGTATAGCAAGCGTTCATTAAAACAGCGCCGAGATTGGCCATTTTCACATTTTGTACAAGCCAGTTGCTGTACATCACATTGACGTCCATTTAACGAGGTCCTTGGTGCGATTTATATCGCACATTGCAGTTTGGCCTATTCTTGGTAGCATTGAACCGTCGCCCCATCACCCCTAGCATTTCCGGAGCTCATAAACAACACGTAAACCTCACGTCGTTGAGACAGGTGCGCAATACGTGTTTTCCTTCCAGCCGCGGAAATCCTGTGGCGAATGTGCTGCCAGGTTAATGCTATCAAGATGAGGCCACTCTGCGATGTGCGAAATAAATCACCCCAATGCCCTCGTTAAATGGGGCATTGGAGTGATGAACAGCAATCCCTCGCATGTGGAAAATTTTGAAATTGGCTAATATGGGCGCTGACCTAATGAGCGCTCTCTAGGTCATCGCATAGATGCGGCAGCTCAAAGTGAAGCCGGTCATTGCAGTTTACCACGTTTGCCATTGCTAGTTGAAGGTAATAATTGCGATTCCATTAACGAAAGACAACTATTCTCTTCAGCCCTTGTCGGGACAGGACTCGGTGCCCGCGAGAGGATGAGAGAGAGAGAAAGAGAATTGTCAAGGAAAGACAGGGAGGTTATTCAGAGGAGATCTCCGATTGGCTACTCTGTACTGGGTAAGGGGGAACGGAATGGTCTGGATAGAGAGGAAAGTTGTAGCAAAAGACTCCGGAAAATTGAACCACGTTGGGTTCTTTAGCGCGCACCGATAAGGCGCATTGCACGGTCATTAAACATTTTGGATTTCATGAAAAATGCGACTTCCGCGGCAGGGATTGAGTCTGCGTCTATCGGGCCCAAAGTCAAATATAGTAATTAATTGGGGGCCGCGGCGGACGCAAAATTGGCATGCAGGTCGTTGTACGGTCGGGTACGTGAGCTGTGTAAGTTCAGCCCTCCGAAAGGTTATAAAATTTGTGAAGTCCTTTGTACCAGTAATTAGAAACGTCAGTGTGTAAGTTACATTGCTTAACTGGAAGAAAGGGAACTGCAGTATCTCAAAAACATATTTGTAGCTTCAGATAATTAGAAGGGACGTCTGGAAGATCGTACACGAGGTATATGAAACCGTAGGGCACGGCTGGCATAAGCGCCTTGAATCGCGCTTTCGGAAATTTATTCCTGAGCTTTGACACCAACAGTTCTTCCGCGTGTTCAACGAAAGTTCCTGTTATACAGGGTTTTTTTTAGCTGCAACACATTTTTTAAATTAGAAAAACATAAATCGCGGGAATGGCTTGTGCACCATTCGAGTGTACGGGTTGGCGGCCTCTAGATACAGAACAATTACCGCACTTGTATGCATAATTGGCGAAATTACGCTACTTAACCTTTTATATATCAGCAATTGGTGGCTATAGTAAGTGAGTACTTTGGAGCCCGTCCTCGACACTACCTATCCCAACGATCAAATTTTGAATAGCGGAGTGCATGTCGGAGCTACACGAACAATTAGTTCCCCGTGGCAGGCTCCTTGAAACCGAAATCGGCCGGGAAAAGAGCGTCTGTGACGTCGATGTCACCGCCCGCACGGCTTTCGTCACTTGCCACTCGCCCGTGGTCACCGCCGCTCCGGCCGCTCCGGCCGCGTAAGCAGCTTGCGTTATCTCCTTCTTATCTGCGGCGTTCGTCGCCGCGGGCGAGTGACGAAAGCCGTGGGGGCGGCGACATCGACGTCACAGACGCTCTTTTCCCGGCCGATTTCGGTTTCAAGGAGCCTGCCACGGGGAACTAATTGTTCGCGTAGCTCCGACATGCACTCCACTATTCAAAATTTGATCATTGGGATAGGTAGTGTCTAGGACTGGCTCCAAAGTGCTCATTTGCTGTAGCCACCAATTACTGATAATTAAAAAGTTAATTATTGTAATTTTGCTAATTATGCATACAAGTGCGGAAATTGTTCTGTAACTAGAGGCCGCCAACCCGTACACTCGAATGGTACACAAGACATTCCCGCGATTTATGTTTTTCTAATTTAAAAATGTGTTAATTTAAAAAATTCGCGGCTATCTCGCGAATCGAGGGGCGGGAGATGACTAAACCTTAAACACGGCAATACGTATATAACGTGAAACTCGTTTCCCAGAGAAAACACGCCACAACCAACAGGGGGTCATGCACCTGCCTAGTCTCTGCCAACCTTCCTCTGGAACACTTTGACGAAGAACCGCTCGACCTCGTCTTAACCTACCAGCGAGCCGTTATACTAAAAGGCAACAGGAACCCAAGGCTTCATCATCAACAACAATAAACATTATAATCGTTTAATAGTCATTTCACTGATAATTCATGATCCGGTGCATTGTGCTTCGCGCCGTCATCAGCATTCACCTCGCGAATATGCCGTGATTTTTTCTTTAGGCTGAGTTATGAAGCAAGGCTTAGTGCCTAGCCAAAAAGGTCCTGGAGGGCCTCCAAGAAACCTTCGCTTTTGAAAAATAAACACACAGCAATGACATAGAGAGAGAACTTTATGTATTCGTCGTGAGCTAGAAATGATTATCGCGCTTGGGTATTCATTCGGCGTGATCACCTTAGAACAGAGTTGATCTCAACCATTTTATGGTGACCAACTTACAGTAAGGTCGTCAGTGTAGACGTCGTTGGCTAGCATGCAGGCCTGAAAATAAAAGAGCCAAGAATGTCTAAATGAACTATTCCGCAACTTGGCTACACATAACAATACTTGATATTAAGCAAGATCGCGCATAGCTATGTGGGGATAATAAAACGAAATTCACAGATAAGCTAACTTTCATTTAGGTGAAAGCGCCATTCCTTTGTTTGTTGGCTTTGTGAGTGCCAGTGCTGCACTTTAATTCCTGATGACAAAACATCGCACGTGTTGTAGAAATAATGTCTAATCGAAAAGGGAACTCCTTATCCATTGAAATATCAGAATGCGTCTTGCGGATCCGCTGCCTCTAATTGAACGGTCTGGGGCCACGCTGCGGAGAACTCAGCTGTCCAGTCTGTGGTCTCTGAGTTGTCGTGTAGTTCGCCACAGCGTGCGAGCGCAGTTGTTTGTGCAAAGGCCTTACAAGAGAAATGAAGATGTCCATCTCAACGTATTATTCCTTCTCCGTTAGCTGGATTTTAACCCCGAGTGCCTGACAGTTGCGCGGACGAGGCTCTAGCCAAACTCTTACGTGAGTGCGTCGGTGCTCCACTGTGCGCCACGAATACACTCTCCGCTACCGCAAGCTAGGTTTCCCGTCACCGCACTAGAATATGTGATGTCTTGTGTCATCTATTGGAGGAGCCAGAGAGAAAGTCACCGATCCGAACTCTCATACTTATTCTGCACTTTTTATAAGGTAACAATGAGGTAGTCACGTGAACTGCCTGACGACCTCATTGACGACCATATATATATATATGAAGGAAGTCTCCTTGGATCCACCAGAATCAACACATTTGGAAGCGGAGGACGTGCAAAAGAATTTTTTTTTATTTTTTGAACGCGTCAGCCGGAGACCGGCCTTCATCAGGGAAAACAGAATACATAACTGCGCTCTTCTTAAAAGGACTGTCTACCACACGGAAATTTTTTTAACATTGTGGTAAAAATAGGCAGATCGTGCATCACATTTACGGCAACGAGCACGCTTTTATCCCACAAAAAAGGAACAACGTTTTTAATTTTGATGTGAAAGTGGTGCAAAAAACGGCGCTCGCGACACCGACACGCGTGTTTGTCACTTTTCAAGTGTACGAGAACCAGCCACGCAAGCATACATATTCTGCAGAAAAACAGTTATGTCTTACAAGCGTACTTCACCCTATGAGACGTCTTTTTATAGCGTGCGAGAGCAATTTGTTCTTTTTCACTGCGTTCGGGCGTGGCGCAGGAGGCGCTGCCTTCGAATTCGTCTGCCTGCAACAGGCGCGTAGTACTGTGCTTGTCATGCATGCGGCGCTGCATGTCCGAGGAGCACCCCCGCGCGCCGAATTTCCCTCGCTCTCATGCTCGTCACCTCTGGAATATCGTCCTTGGAACCGGTTCCTGTTGAGAAAAAGCCTCCCGCGCCCGAGTAGGTTGCCAGGGAGATGACCGCATCGCACCCATTACCACTGTTGTCCGCGTCTGTGCACGCAGGAAAGGAGCGACTATGTAGATGAAAAAAAACTTTTAAATAATTTCTACCGTTTTCAGAGGAACCAGTGCACGCTGGTACACTTCGAAGGGCACGCTTTCTATTAAGCCAAAAAAACG
>CM023489.1:91670256-91759508 GCA_013339685.2 Hyalomma asiaticum | reverse complement strand
ATGCGTTTTACCGCATCGTGAGATCGTCCTCTACTTATTGCGCGCCTTCCTGAATAAAAATACGGTCTCTCAAAATCTTGCCCAAAATGCCAAAAAAGGTAAGAGGATATGATGGGTTTTTTGTGAAATTTTGACTCGATTCGAAGTCGCGCTAAATGCGTTTTGGCCGCAACTAGAGCATTCTTCTACTTATTGCGCGCCTTCCTGAATAAAAATACGGTCTCTCAAAATTTTGCCCAAAATGCCAAAAAAGGTAAGACTATAGTATTGGGTTTTTTGTGAAATTTTGACTCGATCATAAGTCGCACAAATATGCATTTTCCCGCATCGTAGAGCATTCCTCTACTTATTGCGCGCCTTCCTGAATAAAAAATACGGTCTCTCAAAATTTTGCCAAAAATGCCAAAAAAGCTATGACTATAGTATTGGGTTTTTTGGGAAATTGTGACTCGATCAGAAGTCGCACAAAATGCGTTTTACCGCATCGTAGAGCGTTCCTCTGCTTATTCCGCGCCTTCCTGAATAAAAATACGGTCTCTCAAAATCTTGCCCAAAATGCCAAAAAAGGTAAGACTATAGTATTGGGTTCTTTGTGAAATTTTGACTCGATTAGAAGTCGCACAAAATGCGTTTTCCCGCATCGTAGAGCATTCCTCTACTTATTGCGCGCCTTCGTGAATAAAAATACGGTCTCTCAAAATTTTGCCCAAAATGCCAAACAAGGTAAGACTGGTTTTTTGTGAAATTTTGACTCGATCAGAAGTCGCACAAAATGCGTTTTACCGCATCGTAGAGCACAGTGGCGCACCGACGGGGGGAGGGGGGGTTTCGGGTTTGTAAACCCCCCCCCCCCCCCCTGAGGCCGACCTAACCCCATCCCACTCCGTAACTGCTCCTATGTCCTAGAGGAATGTGGCGCTAATGTCTCTACAAAATGCCGAAAAAATAATCATCATCATTGATGTTACTATTATTTGGCATTTTATTTACTTTTTTTTACACACGCCACAACTGCGTAATGGCATGCCCGGCCCTTCGTGAAAAATTGAACCCCCCCCCCCCCCTGGTATAGATCCTGGGTGCGCTACTGGAGCGTAGCGAAATATGTCCTGGCTCGCGCGCCTCAAGCCACGCGCGACGCACTTATGCCGGGGCCGGTGGTGTTGGGCAGGCTGGGCTACCATGGAAGTATTCTAACAACAACCTTCTACGAGTCAGGGGAACCCAGCTGTTCGCGCCGTCGAAACGGAAGCTCATCGTACTTCAAAGCGCGATCGAGTTTCTGTTAACAGTCGGTGACGCACTCTGTGGAAGTGCTTCGTCGGCGCAGCAAGCTATATTTGCTGGTAGAGATCGCAGATATCTAATTCTTTTGCTCAGCATATCGCATCATTAACACACGCGCGCACGGCTGCGCTCACATTTTGCATTATGACATTCGTGACGAATTTTTTTTTTATGACTGAAATTTAGGGACACGGGGAAAAGAACAGCACAAACTGCATTCGTAGGCATTCCATGTAAGATCTTGGAGAACACAAATATCGATGGGACACTGACGTCTCTACACTGAAGCAGCGCAGATCATGAACAGCGCGCTGAAAGGACGGCGCCTCCTGAAAAGCGAGGCTGGTGCAGCGGCAGTCGGGAAGTCGATCGGCACTGCGTGCGTGCCAGTCGTTGCCGTAAGATAAAGATGAAAGCCGTACGGAGAAAAACGAAGTAGTTGACGATGTCCCCGCGCGTCACTTCGAGTACACAGCGTTGGTGCCCGTCGGCGTCCGGCAGCTTCGTGTAGGGATGGACATCGTCGCACGTTCGCGCATTTGCTCACATAAACATCGTGCCGATACGATTAACTCAGGTTGATAATCTTTCCGCAAGGGACGGCGGCGACATTGCGCCTAGAAATTTAGAGAAAACGAACCAAAACGCGGTCGAATCAACGAATGTATGAGCGGCGCTGCAGGGAACGAAACAAGAAGTGGTCCCCATGGTCCTCCAGCATGCCCGTCGCGCCGACAGCGGGGCAGTCGTGACGTCACGTGCAAGCTATGTATACTCTGCTTTGCTCTCGAACATCTTCAGAATAACTGATCAACTGCATCGCGTGAGCTGCAGCAATGACATTTGTCACTTACATGACAGCTGTGATCGTAATGTCAACGATCACAAAACTTGACAAATAAACACAAAAACTAAAATTCACACACTCAGTCTCAGTACTGCAATAAAAATGTTCACGCAACAGGATAGTTAACGCATAACATTTCAGAAAAACGAGATCACACACATGTTCACACACACAGCAGTCCGTGTGAACATCTAGGCGCTCGCAAATCTTCTCTTCTTCGTGCAGCAGTTAAGATTACAGAGCATCGAAGGAAAGTGTACGCGATCGCATGTGCGCTATTTCACCGGCACAGCTGGACATGGCACGTCGGCGGAGCTAGCATACATCAAGGACCACTGTCAACAAAATGTGGTTTTACTAAAGCGAAGTTTTATTGAAAAGGGCATCAAGCGACAGTCGCGAGTAGCGGGAACAGAGCCCAGCGGGACAGAAGAAAAGTACACGCACCAAGCACGAAGGGGTACCAAAAAGAGCCGGAATAACCCACGCGGTAAATGGAAAACCATACCTGTTTAATTATAAAACAATGAATTACAGTACCTAGAAAGAGATATCCGCAACAGACTTCGTTCACGCACTGCGCACAGTTCGTTCAGCACACACTGCCCGTTGGTCTACTTCGTCGTCGCAAACACATCGCTATTTTGCAGTTGTCTGTGTAGGACCACACTGCAGTGCCGACACAAACACGTACACAGGAATACAGCGTCCACACCTCGGTGTTCTCCGCACACCCGGAGTGGAGATACAAGCACATGGTCACTCGCAAACGCACGTACACTGCCGAGACTCCGGGAAACTACGTTCACGAGACATGCCAGCGCCACCCCGTACGACCAGTCCGACCCCCGCGAATGACCCCCTCTATACCCCTCCTTTTAGGGGCGAAGCTCCTTAGGGCGTGGGTCTGTACATCCCATGGTGTTCGTTGGTGATGTACGTAGCCACGTCTACTTTTATAAAAAAAAAATTCCGAAAGTTGTATCCTCTGCCTGGATTCGAACCCAGGCTCTCGGAGTGGCAGTCGAGCGTTCTACCACTGAGCTACGCCTGTGGTTGAAAAATTATCGCTAAAAGACCTAAACAGGTATAATGTTTCCCGCGGAATCGCATTAACAAACGTAATGTTACGTTGAAAAATAGTAATACACCGCTACACGACGCGAAAATGCATTGTATAACGACGTCGAGGCATCATTTGAAAGAACACAGAGCTGCGTGCTTTGTAGCTTTGAACCCATTACGGAGGCACTGGTAATTATGGCGTAGTGGGTACTTCCCTACTTGGCAAAATGATAAGTTATGGCGCAGGAGATACCTACCACTTCTACTTGCACTAGTTTCCTCAAGCGTTTAAAGTGGCCTCTAAGAAAGTAGCTCCTCCTGCTTACGCTGTCACTGTCCTGCAGTTCCGCGCAGGCCTGGCTCTAGCACAGCATATCCCCCTTAAACGCGAGATCCCAGCGTACGAATACAGTGTTTCTCACGCCTTTACATGATGATCGACTGGGCGATTTACGCGAAACATTCACGGTTTACCGATGATTCCCTCCGGAGCTTCGCCCACTCATCATCATTCACCCCGTGGATATGCTGTGATTTTTTCATTGTCCCGTGCAGCTGTGCGTCTGCTTACAAAAGAAAACACACAAAAAATGCGTTTAGCCTCGCTCCCATGTCACTCACTCGGAGCGAAAGACGCGCTTGGAAATGCTGGGCATCGCTCTGCTGGGCGGCTGGATGTACACACATTTCCCAGAAGCACTTGCGCGCCCACGGGTGGCGCTGCGGTGCTTGAAAAAGGTCTATTAGGACAAGGTCTCCAATAAAGTGGCTGCACCGAGACGCTCTCTACCTCTGGCCCTTCTAGTCACAATACTGCGTGACAATATCATATCAAGCAAACAGCAAACATTAGATAATGTGCTGTTTGCCATTTCACCGACCATAAGGCGATGCTTGTTGCGGTTGGCCGGAAGATGTCTCCAGAAGAACAAGTCGAACAGCTGCCAAAGAGTTAACGCAAGAAGGACGACAGAATGTGACCATTTACGAGTGAAAGTGTCACAGTTCGCGCAGTTCATAATACAGGACCATGTGACTACATCACTGTACAATATTTTCATGAAGTTGATATAAAAGTGCTATTAAATAGATCGAGAACCTCTACCATTACTATAGATATGTCGCGCGCGCGTGTGTGTGTGTGTCTGTGTCTGTGCGCATGTGTGTGTGTGTGTGTGTGTAACAACACACATTAATAAGTATGCACTGAGTGGTTGAAGCGCACACTAGGGGCCGGATTTCGATATCGCGTTCAACTCTTAAAGGCGAAGCTTATGGGTCCCCCAATTTTTTTGTTCAGGGATTGATCAACTCATCTCAATTGTGTAGTTACCTGTCAAAATCTCTCAACTTTTGCGTGCTATTTTCGTATTTAACATTTGCTTTTGTACAGCTGATACCTCTGATGATGACAGAAGTTGCGTTTGTCATACAGCGCTGTTCATTATTCTTGCTGTGTTATTCTTGTTCTGGCCCTTGCTTTTCATTATTTCCATGGCAATTTTTTTTCTTTCAGTAGTGGGTACTGCCTTTTTATTATGTATTGATCTGTTGATATTGTTAGTCAAGCTTGTTCTTCATTGCTGGTGCGTCTGTATGCTTTTACTGCATTTTTTGTAACTACACCATTCATGTAGCCACAGGAGGTCCCCCTGTCAGTTTCTCTGAAACGCTCACAGCCCCTTTCCCTTAATATGTGATAAATAAAGTTTTTCTCTTTCTCTCTTCGGGCCTCCTGTAATATGCTAACCATGCATTTCAACTGAAACATTTAATAACCTTGACTTGGAAAGAACATGTCAGGTGACGATTCGTTGCGTAATTTTGGGGAGAACATGTCACGTGAACTCTCGCTAAGGGATATTGGCAGAAACACATCACGTGACGTTTCGTTACGTAATTTTGGTGGGAACATTCACGTGACATTTCTTTACGTTATTTTAGCGGGAACATGGGACGTGACATAGCGTTTCGTGATTTGGGCAAGAACATGTCACGCGATGTTTCGTTACATAATATTGGGGGAACGTGTCACGTGACATTTCTTTACGTGACCTTAGCGGCACTTTTGTCACGTGATATTGCGTTACGAGATTTTGGCGGAAACATGTCGCCTGATTTTGAGGGAACATGTCACGTGAAAATTTCGTTCTGTGATTTTGGCGGCAACATGTCATGTGACATTGCGTTACGCGATTTCGAGTGATCACGTGGCATCTTTTCACCAATATCACGTGACAAAATATCATGTGACATGTTTCTGAAATATCACATGTCTTTCAAGTGAACTGTTTCAGTAAACTATCGGCCCGCTTCGCTGTGATCTGACCTTGCGGGGCCTAGCGGAAGCTGCGCACATTTTTTATATGGGGCGTGCGCTGTGGATGTGTGTGCGAGTAAAAGATAAAGGATCAGTTCATCATTTGCTGTTAAGATAGATAGATAGATAGATAGATAGATAGATAGATAGATAGATAGATAGATAGATAGATAGATAGATAGATAGATAGATAGATAGATAGTCTGGGATAGCATCTCCCCCATGACCATATCCCTTAGTTGCAGAAGCGCTGAAGTCCTCTGAAGAAAACACAGCAGCACAAGCTCCGAACAGCGGCTTCGCCGAGTGGACGCCGCCATTGGACGCAGCCATGTGCGTCACGCCCCGGGAAGCTCAGGAAACAGCTGCTTCGGATATATCACTAGATTCTCCGGTAAGGGTATGCTATAGTGAACCCATGAGTTCAGCAGTGAAAACTCGGGTTGCGAAAAGTGATTTTTGAAGAGGCCCTACAACACTCTTAGAACATTGTTTAAAAACGGTGTCAAGCGGTCGTGGAGGTTCTTGTGAGCTCGTGAGCCAAATATCAGTGCGCTTGATGCACCAGGGAATTCGCAGTTCGATTTGAATCATAGCTGGAAATCGCCTGCTCTCGTTTCACCAAATGACGTCACAAGTAGCACCGACTAGGTCACGTAAGCTGTTCGGAAAAAAAAAGATACATAAGTTTTCTTTTGTCGAATTCAAAATGAACAAATAGGCCAGCGTAGCTAGAAATTGCCTGCTCTGCTTCCAAAAAATGATGTCACAAGTAGGACCGACTACGTCACGTATGCTGTTCTGAAAAAAGATACATAATATTTCTTTTGTCGAATTCAAAATGAATAAATAGGCCACTCCTGCGGATACCTCCGAGTTCATGAAAGCACCAATGCTAGTTTTACTTCAAGGTACGGAGTAAGTGCTCGCTGTGAGGTCATGTGTTGGAAGAAGAGCAGGCGGTTTCCCCCCGTATTCGAAGCCGAATCGCGAATTATCTTGTGTGTGCAGCCCACTAAAATTTCGCTCACGTGTTCACAGAAGCCTCTACGACTGGTGGGCACAATCTTCACACTACACTGAAGGAATTGTTGCAGAGACCCTTTAACGTAGTGTACCTCTACCATAAAGTCGATGAACAGACTACTAAAAACGTTGTAGAACAGGGAATGTCGCTGGAAGCCAATATTTCGGCAAGTCCACTTGTCCATTTCAACAATTTCTTCCATTCTCAACCAATCCATGACCTTGCGGGCTGACCGTGCATTTGAGTGCTGGAATTTTTTGTGCGCGTGCGTCAGGTAACTGCTCCTGACGAATCCGGGCAGCGACACCCACCAAGCGAGTTAGTTCGGACATCTTGTATGAATATTTTGTCAGTGGCCTCCGCAAAGCCTCTGAAGTTATTTATATGTGCAGAGTAATTACTTCCCGTGCAATAATTTCAGTTAATAAATGTTGCAGGAAGGCATTCTGTGCCTCGTGGTGCGGCACAGGATGCCTTTCTAAAGAGTGGTGCCTAGGGACCCTGTTCATTATGTGCACTTGCGTGTACAAAATTCAGTCTGAAAGACCACTCAGATCCTCGCCCACATTAAATTAATCACTGAGCGCATGCTCTATGGAAAAGCTGCAGGCATTTTCGTGGCTTTACAGGGTGTGCCTGCAGTGCAAACACACGTGTCATACAGTTTAGAATTATTAAGCCATTATATGGGAAGCCAACAGTTTTATCACAGGTTGACTTACCGGGAAATTGCATGTAGATAGTCCAGCCAAAGCACTGGTAACCATTGCTAGTGCCATAAACTGGAAGTTCAATAAGAGGCTCATGTAATAGTTGTAGGAACATCTAGGGAGGCCACAATTTTATTAGACACACCCAGAGTGTACGTGAGTGAATACGTGGTGTTTTATAGCAAGGTAATAGTGTTGCCACGAAGAGTGATGCAAGGGTTAAGCTTTCTTCGGGAAGTATGAAATGCGGAGAAGGGATGATGGTGGCCAAATGTACCACTACGCCCCGCCACGGTGGTCTAGTGGTTATGGCACTCGGCTGCAGATCCGATGGTCGCGGGATCGAATCCCGGCCGCGGCTGCTGCATTTCGATGGAAGCGAAATGTTGAGGCCCGTGTGCTGTGCGATGTCAGTGCACGTTAAAGAACCCCAGGTGGTCAAAATTTCCGGAGCCCTCCACTACGGCGTCTCTCATAATCAGAGCTGGTTTTGAGACGTTAAACCCCACTTAACAACAAATGTACCACTACAAAGAGCTTTTGCAACACACACACACACACACACACACGCGCGCGCGCGCGCGCACGCACGCACGCACGCACACACACATTTATTAACTACGGTAATTACACTGTGCACGTAAAAACCTGTACCTTCAATACGGGAAAAACAAGGCATCGAATGGCCTCCCATTCTACCTCATTCACTTCATTAGCAAGGCTTCTGCAGTACCGTTTCGTTACCGGGCGACCCTTGTTGCGATCGCAATTGTGTATTTTGTTATTTCCATTGTTAAGGAATCGGTCAGTTTCCACGCCCTGTGGGAGTCGATCTCATGGGGAGCAGTCAGCGAGGAACCTGCCTACGTGCAAAAATTTCGCACTGAGCTACATGTACGACAGCACTTGCGGCTGACGAATTGTGTATTTACATAAGTGTGTTTGCTAAATTTCCGTCCCGAAGGCAATCTGTATCTAGTCTTATGCTAGATCTAATCTGTCTGTTCATTCTTTGTTCGTTCCATCAGCGAATGAAGTCGCTTACAAGGTCATCGAGTGTGCTGTACCA
The DNA here is from genome assembly GCA_013339685.2 of Hyalomma asiaticum. Classification (NCBI taxonomy): domain Eukaryota; kingdom Metazoa; phylum Arthropoda; class Arachnida; order Ixodida; family Ixodidae; genus Hyalomma; species Hyalomma asiaticum. The sequence continues at coordinate 91,751,183 of CM023489.1, read as the reverse complement.
ATGAAGACAATTTTTTTTTTCGACATTGTAACCCCCCTGCTGCAGCGTCTCGGGGCTAAGCTGGGTAATTAGTGAATGAAGAATAAAGATAAAAGACGGAAAGCAGAACTGTGACGAATTACCATGTACTGTTAACAAGAGCGCGCGTTTCTGCATAACTCAGTCCTGCATTATCGACAAGCGCTCTAGTTTGCTTTCGTTTCACGGAGGCCGCCTTTATCACTTCCTTATGACGTAGGTTATGGCACGACGCAGGCCGCGATTAACTTGCATGCCGCTTCACCCAATGACGACGACTGTATGTTTGAGTACTTTCCGGATTATTCGCCAGCATCTGTAATAACACAAATATGTGATAGGACGCTTGTATGAGAACCGCCGAGTCTCGGCGGTCATCAGTTTTGCCGACGACCAACGAAAGTTCTCGCCGCTATCGTCTTGCAGCATTACTTGCTTGCAGTGTGATTTGCTGCTCGGCACAGCTTTGCCCAAACAAACAGTTCGACTTTTAACAATTGGAATCCTGCTTTCTCCATAGTCACGAGCGCGTGACAATATATACAATGTGGTTTCAGTCAAGCCTATAGATCTTGAACTTGAGGCCAAACTGCCATTAGAATCAACCTTGACTCTTCATCCCACATCTTCAAGGTGGAAGAATCCCGTCCTGCTTCGGATCAGAATGTGGACTCGGCTTCGGCGGCTACCCAGTCTCTCAAGCAGAGTTCAGGAGCATGCAACGACGAGAACGCCCCCAACGAAGGACGGAGAAAAGCGTCAGACGGCGCAGCAACTCGAAAACCAGGTGTTCGCTGTGAGCACTACGTTCTTGCGTGTTCTCCGTTGATAGATAGATAGATAGATAGATAGATAGATAGATAGATAGATAGATAGATAGATAGATAGATAGATAGATAGATAGATAGATAGATAGATAGATAGATAGATAGATAGATAGATAGATCTTTAGTGGTACCTAGCGCCCTAAGATAGAGGACCGACGCGAAATCGGGAGCGTTGCTTGATGTAGATCCCGTTCATTTATCTGCTTCCACAAATTGCCTTCATAGTTGACTTCACCGTGCTCTTCACATTCACTGCCTCTTGCAGACGCGTGTATCCTTTTGAATAACAGACGAGCGGCTAAATGAACTGTTGCAGACATGGTATTAGTGAGGTATCTACAAGCCAGCTCTCAACGTTTAACTCGATAAGGCGACGATGATGCATTTTGCAGTGACCTCACGCCAGGGGCGTAACCAAGGGCGGGGGTATTTCCGCGTCAAAACGTTTCCCAAATTGTTCTGCGCGCCGCATAACCGCCTTTATCTCTTGTGTACCTTCGACCTTCTTGCCGCGACGAATATTGGCATGCCGCATCGTATAACGCCCACCGAAACACACCTTATAACACTCCAAGGAAAATAGTTTTAACTACGCCATTGCCTCGAGTTCCCGCACTCGTCATAAGAGACATGCGCTTATTCGTTACGATAACAAGGCGGATTTCCCTAATGGGCAGCTATGAATCTTTTTCTGACACTGGGGGGCAGAAGACCTCTCGATGAGATCTTGGTCGTATATAGAGTAGCAACACTACTACAAAAATGCCATCTAGTATTTTATATAGCAGCTGACCGAAATAGGGCATGATTTTACAATATATGCTACAGGTACAATATATGCAAGGGCTCAATATACCAGACCAAACACATAAAGAAAAACAGCCACATTATATTTGTTTTGCAGATGTGACCTTCAAATGGGAAGGACACAACACATGTGCGAAAAAGAACTGCAGTGAAGATAGATGTCTGCAACTTGGCCTCTGTATTTCTTTAACGAATCGTCACAGGCAAATGTGCGACGTGGAAAACAATGCACTCCACATCCGTCTGCGGGAGCAGGCTATATTTAGATGCCTTTGGGACTACTGCTCGATGCAGAAAGATTTATCATTACCTTGGACCATTAGGTAACCGAAGAGCATATTAAAGGTTCTACAACCTTCCTTGAACAATCTCTGAAAACAGCGCCGATCTGTCGTAGAGGATCCTGAGAACAGTTCAGCCAAATATTGGTGCTCTGCATGCACCACGGAATTCGCAATTTGGTTTCAATGGTAACAGGATATCTCCTGCTCTCTTTTCAACATATTATGTAAGAAGGAGCGCCGAAGACTACGCTTAACTTCTTATTCTTTTGTTGTTCTGAAAGACAGACACATTTGCTGTCTTTATTTGTTGAGCTGAAAACGAGCAAATAAACCGTTCGTGCGTGTGCTTCTGCGTTCACGGAACCACGAATACTGGTTGAGCTTCAAACGGCGGAATCAATGCTGGTTGTGACGACGTACGGTTTAAGTAGAGCAGGCGGTTTCCAGCTGTACTTCAACCCAAAGTGCAAATTCCTTGTTGCGTGCATCGCATTAATATTTCGCTCACATGTTCACAAGATCCTCCACAAGTGGTCGGTGCCGATTTCAGGTTACGTTTTTTATTTTAAAAAAATGCTGCTGGTCCCCTCATTTCTATATATCTATGGATCATCGCCGAAACTGTGTAGAATGGGGAACCGCTCGATTAGAACTCGGCATAAATCCGGCTATTCTACGCTCTCTCGCAGTCGGCTCTACCACCGTGCACGAAATCACGGCGATCACGCTGTCTCGCCTGACACAGGCGGCGCATTTCGGCGAAGACCGCATCTTCCAGCTCGTTGCCGTGGCCGGCGTCTTGGGCGTCTTGTGGCTCACAGTGATGCTGTACCTAGGACTGAGCAGGCCCACATCGCACTACGGGGCGCTACCGGCGCCGTCGTGTGACTCGTCGTCGCAGTGCAGGAGCGCGCGGGACAGCCTCGAAGCCCTGATGGACAAGGATACCGATCCGTGTACCGACTTCTACCGCCATGTTTGCAAGAAATGGATGCTGGAGCACGACACAGGTGGCGCCGGACGCTTTTGCGCGTAGCTATTCGTGGATATTCGAGTTACTTGTGCCCTCTTCTCCAATTCACCAATATCTTGAATATCAATTCTGGCTTAACGCCCTCTTTTATTGAAATTGCCTTTCAGCCTTCACCATACTTTTTACTTGTGCTCAGACACGGCGAGAACTTAGAGTTAAGTATATTTCGTAACTTCTTGCACGGTCAAATGAATAAGAGATGGACTGTGCTGTGGTATAGGCAAGGGTAAAGAAAGAATTTTTGTCATTATTTTCAGTTAAAGCACAGCATCTCGGCTTTTGGTATTATTAGGCAGTTTTACCATAGATGTCGACAGAGCTAGAGCACTACTTGCCGAAAAACTGATCGCCAACAGAAGAACGCAAGGAAAGCGCAAAGAATACAAAGGTTAGCGACTCCTGTCACTCAGTGCCCCCTATACAGAATATATGTGTCATTATTATTAGGAGTAGCCTAGTAGTAACAATTGTAGTTGTAGCAACAGTAGTACTAGTCGCATGAGGAATTAATCCTTCGGCCCTCGCAACGGTGGTCAAGTGGATATGGTACTCGGCTGCTGATCCGAGGGTCGCGGGGTCGAATCCTGGCTGCGGCTGCTGCATTTCGATAGAGACGAAATGTTGACGCCCGCGTGTAGTGTGCGATGTCAGTGCACTCCAGGTGGTCGAAAATTGAGGAGCCCTCCACTACGGCGTCTCTCATTATCAAATCGTGGCTTTGGGACGTAAAACCCTAGAAATCAATCAAATCAATTATTCTTTTGGTTGGAACTGCAGTCTGTGATGTTCGCGGCTGAGTCACAAGAGTAACCTACTCTTTCGCATTTCAGTCCAACAAATTGGCACTGCTAGGCTATAGGCGTGACACGCTGCATTCAAGCACGACCTTTTTTCGCTAATGCGTGAGAGCAGCGGCACAATATGGACGATGTGTGCAGGTGTGTTTTATAAAGGGGTCTCCCTGAGTATAGCTCCGGGGGCCCACGTCCTTGTCCGATTAGTTGCGTCAAAAGAGACTACCCGCGCGGAGACACGTTTAAGGGACAGGTCCAGAACTCCATCTGCCGATAGGTCGTGAAGCGAGCTGCATAGGCGGTACGAAGACTTACTGAGGTCAAGAAGATGCCGGAACGGGTGGGTGATCAACTGCTTTTTGCTCTGTGACCTGCCTCCTGGCAGGAAGACAAGCACAAGGAAAGAGCGTCAGAGGATGAACAAAAAAAAAACGAATGAAAAACGTAAAGATCGCAGAAATGGGCAAGAAGGATGCGCAAAACCTTTCTTTCTTTCCTTCTTTCTTTCTTTCTTTCTTTCTTTCTTTCTTTTTACAGCGCTTCTCAGCGTACTCGTTTGTGTTCGTCCATAAGGTTGTGACAATGCTATCTTGTAATTGCAGAGCGAAGTAATCCGGTGTTTCCTTTTGCGCTCTCTGATGACGATGGCAGAAACGAAAATGTATTCGAAAATCCTGCCCTCTATCTACACGTGCACACACAACAGTGGAAACCGCCTACACGATACATCAGTTGACCTTTAATACTGTGTTACAGTAATCCGTGCGCCTGGGCATTCGCAAGGACACTACGTATTCAGTGTTCATAAAAAGCCCTTTAGCCTCCATCTTTGACCATTTTAACAGTGCAGGCGTGTGGGCGGATATTTTCACTGCAGTTTCAAAAGGACCTCAGTCGGAGTGGCTACACATCATGAGCAGACTAATGTTGAAACGTCCTCTTAGCTCAGCTTCCGTGCTTATTAGTACGGGTTAATCGGCTCGACATCGGCTGCAACAGTGCCCTACACTGACAGAAGCGCATTAAAAAATGTAGTGTCTACCGGAACTTGGGAAAGTGCCCTTTCAGTACTTTCACTCAAGCGACATTCATGACGTAAACGCACACTGTATCGAAAAACAATGTTTCTCGTATTAGTAAACTTGCCTTTTCTTTTACAAAGGCCCCGCGCTTACATGGATGAGGCACCTGTCAAACTGTAAAATGCACAAAAATAAAATACATGTGCCCTTACTACTGGGAGGTTCCCGCGATAATACACGTGACGCCATACATATTAGTGTCTAGTAAGGTGTGCATAATAATTTGCCGGTAAAAGAGATTTCATTCTCAGGAAGAAGAGCGATAAAATTACGTGTTTCAGAAAATTTGAGCGAATGCGGCGAGACTACGAAAGAAAGCAATAGGGCGCTTGAAGTCGCCTCAGTGTTTGGCACTAAACTGAATGTTGAAACTTTGACAATGATTTCCTCTTCTAGTATTGATCCCAAAATGACAAAGGTAGCTACAATGAACTTGGGAAGAATAACGTGTCACTCTGAAGCAGTGTAGTGCTTCCCTTAAGCATCCTTTTCAAGACTCTTCAGTGCCTCATGTGAGCTCATGGTTCCGCAGAGCCAGATGAACTAAAGGCACTAGACTTCGCCACTTTCCGAGCACTTGTTGAACGTCTTATTTATTCTGTATTGGCGTACTGTCGTTACAGTTAACACCACCTTCACCACGCATGTGCAAAATAAAAGAAGGCTCCTGTGTCCTAGATTTTGAAATCAGGTCGGTTCATGGACGATTTTCATTCAGCAGCATGACCAGAAATGTTCGTCTGTTTTCGTTCACCCCTAGCCAGTAGATTCAGTCGCGTTTTGTGAAAGTGCCTCCTCCAATACTAGTATCTCACTAATGTGAAGCAATGTTACGGATCCTCGTGTTTCAGACATAGTAGCCAGTGCCACGAGAAGGTCCTTCAACGTCGTCAGAGACGTGCTGCTTGCCACCGATGAAAAATTCTCGGTAGCCATACCCGAAGTGTTCCGGCAGTTCTACGGTGCCTGCTACCGTTTTCTCTCGTTGCCGTTGCAAGCATCTCCTTCTGACCTTCTGGAACCCTTGAAAGAACATGCGGCCATCTTGGACATGAAAGACTTCTCGCAACTCTTGGAACGCGTAATTCAACTTTCTCTCGGCTGGGGTGTGCATGTCCTGTTCAAGCTCGGCCTCGTCAAAAACGCCGGCAAGGTTCACCTGGTACTCTCCGCAGCTCGGAGCCTCGGGCAGAAGCTTGCACCGGAAGGGGACTTACTACGCATCAGCGAGGAGGTGCGGGTTCTGCTTGACACCGCTTTGGCTGGTAGACCCTTACGAACAACCGTCCACGTGATGCTCGAGTTAAGCGACGCCCTGACGTCCGGCGATGAGAATGAGCCTCCCATCATGCTCCCTGTCACAAGACTGGGTGCACTTAGCAACCTTCTGGGCACAGATAAATGGCTGAGGTACATCAACCCTTTCTTGCTGCCGCATCATCGCGTCACCGCGCACTCCGCGATGGTGACCAATGGGTTCTCCAAAATCGAAAGCGTCATCGCCACCATTCACTCTACTGGATTCGACGGGCGTGTCTACTCCTATCTCCAGGTCCTCGCAGAGCTGGCGCGCTTCCGTTTTATTAAACAGCACGGATTTGCTGCCGAGAGGGCCGCGACATGCTTTTTTGCCGGCGCCGACGTGTTCGGCCATTCTTGGGCTCGCATGTTTCTTGAGATCATCAATTCAGGAGCGAACAGCCTGCGAGCGAAAGTACTTTACCTTCCGACACCTAGTTAGGCAAGCGTCGCGCAACCGTGCGCTAGAATGGCTGGACGAGGCTTCTAAAACGCGCTATCTTAGTGTGCTCGGGAAAGTGAACCTGCTTGTGTACAACAGAACTGCCACCATTTCCACTTACGCCAATCACAGCTGGAGGGGCGCAGCGGAGAGCTTCCCCGAGGACTACTTGAGAGCGAAGCGAGATGCACAAAAGCAAAGACTCCGTGATCCGAGCCACTTGTTCACGGAACTCCGTGATTCCGTACTTTTTGCCGGCAATGTTGCCTACTCCCGAGCGCTCTCAGCCGTCGTCGTGCCAGGCCAGTGTGTTGACACGGCCGTTCTGCTACTCCAACAAAGTGCCGAGTGAATTCGATTTAAGCATGCTCGGTGTCCTCGTGGCCATCGAACTGACGCGGGCTGCTTTCGTGTACACCACGCCAGGAAGACACGACGTAGAAATAAGTGCGGAGCTAGGCGGCTTTGCCGAGTGCATCAAGCACATCGCCGATCAGGTGTTGACGTCACCTCTCAACTTCACGACGCAGACCACAGAAGCCTTCTTGTGGGTCCATGGCGTTGCGTTGGCATTCGAGACCCTTAAAGACAGCGTCTTCCGGGACGGTGTTCTGGGCTTCGCAGAGTGGCGTGCTGCACAGAGAACGTTCTTCAGACGCTTCTGCCTCCTTGCGTGCAACTATAAAGCCGCGCCCAGTGGACTTTCGCCCGAAGCACGGTGCCTCCTACCGCTCGCAAATATTCCCGAGTTTTCCAAGGTGTTTGAGTGCCCCAATCACACATTCATGAGGCAACAGCCTTGTGACGTTATATAATGCGCCTTGCGTCACATTTATTTTCACTGTTTTGATGCTGATGTTGCGGACTGGAACTTTCTAGACAGCTCTGAGACATTGTGAGGAATCCGTGGGGCCGTATATGCTGTGATGCTCAGCGAAATGCCGCACTTGCAATTATCTGTCTTGGAATTACCCGATTCTTTATGTGCCTTTGTTCAAGAAAAGGTTACGTGCGTACACCATAGTCGGCACATAAATGTCGTCCCGTTAACGTACGCATGGAGCCCCTTGTGCTGGTCTTGCCGACTGAAGTAGCTAGCGTCAACCACAACGACAAGGTTACCGTTCTTACAGTACCATAAGCTAACCCTTTGTAAAACTATAATGTAACGCAGCAGCGCACTCACTATGAAAATAGAAAATTTTAACATGTTGCACCGCATTTCTCAGCCATTTTGTTTACGCGGTGCATGCTGTGGCACCGAAATTGTGCTGAAAGCTGAATACAAATTAAACAAAATGTTCTTTAACACGAAAGTTGAGCTTTGTATGTAACTCTTCTTTATTTGCCGTCGCGTTGCGCAGAACATCCACACATCCGAGGACGTGCACGCACATACACTGCAGACATCTGCTGGCGTCACACGTTTCCCTGACGGCCCACACGTGAAGAAAAAAATCCTCAAATTTACTCTTTCATATCTGTCATGCGTCTTGTTCGCTACCGCACTTTGTCCTGTTATAAACTGTCAAATACCGCTGCCTTAGTGTGAAGTATGTTTCATGGGAATGATTGAAATTTGAGGAATAACCTTCCTGCGAGGTACGAGTGCTTCTTCGTAAAAGAAACCAATCCTTCTCCAGCCGAGTAAATGGGGGAAAAGCAAGGCTAGTGTTGTGCGTGCCTGACATACCGCTATGATGCAGGACTTCCCCGTAATGGAGCACTTCGGATTAATGTTGAATTTTGGTTTACGTGCACCTAAATGTACGCTTACGCCTCTATTGATTTCTTATTGTTCACGTTATCGAAATGTAGGCGCGGCTGCGAGGACTGAACCCGTAATCTTCACTTCAACCTTCTCTAAGCTTCACAACACGTTGGGCTTCACATAACAGCCCTCATGTATTAGTCGCTCAAGGTGGCGACTAATACATGAGGGCGGTTGGCTTTCTCGCTCTCGCGTGAGGCCATCGGCTTTACCGTATTCAGGCTAGACAAAGCAGGCTTCGCTCGAAAAGCCAATCGCGTTTGGAAACTCGAAAGCACGGAATGCAGTCTGTTACCTTTGCGCAGCGCATTCAGAAAAAAGCGACCAGAGAGAAGACAGCACTTCGATTTGTTCCTTTATTATGAAACAGGCTACCAGGATAAATAACAATAGCAGGACACCAAACGAAATAAAGTCACGAATTCCCTCTGTGGTTATGCGTTGAAGTTCAGAGATGAGCGCAAAAGATTAAAAAAAAAACAAGAGAAACATGCTCCAAGAAAACTGTGTTGTCGACAGGGAGGCAATCAAGAGTACACTCCGGAGGAAATTGATGCTAAGCAATGACGTCGTAGAAAAGCGCATAATGGTCTCCATAACAAGGCGGAGCGGGGTTTTGTTTATTATTCGTTTAATAAAAGCACCCTATAGTATATGCGACGTGCGCACACAGCGCCGAAAATGGTAAGACAGTACACGAATTGGTAACCAGCGGACCTAGAGTGCACCCACTAGGCATTTCAACACTAGCGAGCTTCATCCATAACATCTCCGCAAAGCGTTCACTGTCACTCTGTCACGAGATCAAATCCTTGCCCTGTCAGTGGTTACGTGTCGCCGCTCGCTGTGACACAGGGTGAATAACAAGCTGTCCGCTCCGAAAACGCAGAAAGCGTTTTGATCATGACAAAAACAAAAACAAAAGCAAATAGAGGGCTCTCACGCGAGCCTCAAGAAGCAACAGGGGAGCCATCGTCACTCGGGGGGCCTTCGCCAAATCGCTCTTTGCAAACGTCAACACGCCTTGCGGCAAAAAGGGACAACGGGGCTACGTAGCCTATAAGCAAACCTACGGCGCGCGCAGAGCAGTGTCTGTGTGTCCAAAGGGGGAGTAGCGGGCTGCGCGCTTTGGCATTAAAAAGTGCAAAAAACGCGGCTAATATACGTTCGTCGACGATTGGCTGGTGCGGACGCAATTGGGAGGGCAATGCCGAAGAGGGCTGGTGCAGCGCTCTGCCGGGGAGGCCGTGTGGGGGGCGCTTGCGCACGTGGGCCGGTGCGGTTGGCTGCGGACAAACCGCGCTTGTAGGCCTAATCGTCCAGCACGTTGTCCGGGACGCAGAGAGCTACTAGCGAAATCTACATTCACATACGCTACCAAATGCAAGCGTATTAAGCACGTAAGGAAGGAGCGATGGCATCACTACGCATGCGCCGCATGCTGTTGGACTCGTACGGTTACGTGCGTTAAAACGGTTGTTATGTGGCCTGTTTAACTTACGTAACGTTCACGTAAACTTAACATTTGCTTAATTGACCATAACAAGGTAGCCAACCGGTCTCTGCCATGGCTACCCTCCCTCTCTTTCGCCTTTTCCTTCCTCCTCCTCCTTATTGGCTGTAGTGGCACCAATGACCTCAGCGTGAATTCCACTAAGTGTTGCGCTCTCCCAACCATTTATCTAATGTAACTTTTAAAATGAGCTTGCACATTTAAGCTTAAGTTCAGCCATAGGCACGTAGCTTGCGTACTTTTGAAATTGCTTTTGGATGGCAGCGTCCGTACGCCTAGCATGACGCATAGGAACAGGAACAACCAGATGATAGCTCACGGACAGGCTTGGCATGGACGTGCTTGCCACGCTGCAGTATGTAGTGGCTTTAAGTAGTATTTACGTTTGGCTTGCCGTGAGGTGAACGTCTTAATTACACAGGAGCAACGTCCCTCAAGAGTACTCGCTTTTAAACTACGAAAGGTAGGTAACTTTAGTTTAAATGAAGAAATTTCTATGAAGGAGGCATCGCGAAGGAGTCGTTGCGATCGGACTAGTTCGGATGAACGCGTCGTATCGCGTAGCGCGAGAGTGACACGAAACATAAAGAACAGGCTTGTGGTGCTCGTTGGCGTTTGATTGTCTTTTCCCCGTGTTTGTATCACTTTCGCTCTAATTCAAGTTGCGCTTGAAGCCCTCGCGTTTTGGCTCAGTGTCCCCTCCGCGATTAGCAACGCTATAGCGGATTCTCGATCCCTCAGCACCCTGCCCATGTCTGGACATAGCTGATATTACCGGCCCTCCGCAAAGGCCTCAGCTACGTAAATTCTTGCATGTGAGCTCGACAACAAGGAGAACCGGAAAGACCGCGGACGCAAAAGTGACCAGCAGTCAAGTGCCCTATCAGAAACAAAAAATGAGGCAGTGTGTGAAAAGACTAATTCCACTTCAGACATCCGACCGTTGCAGAAGCGGGAGATGTGGAAATTGTTTCATCGCCTGATTTGAAAGATTTCTTTAGCGTTATAGTATACAAGCTTCTTTCTTGTTACTGGAAACCTGGCAAGCATTACAGCGATTCACAAATATAAGCCTGCCCTAGTATCCGAAATAAATTCACCAAGACGACTGTGGAACAGCTCACGGCATTGTATCGCCTCTCTACCCTACCTTGCAGGTGACAGAAACTTCAATATGAACTTTTGGCATGCAGTTGTCGTGAATTTCTAACTCCACAGTGGAGCCTACCGCAGCCCATCGCACGGCCTTACGTGCGCGCGCTCCCGCCAAGTAGAACGCTTGCATGCGCGAGCAAAGCGCGGCTTCGCTGTATTTATTATTTATACCCGACATATCGCAGAAGCAGCTCTACTTGTGCGCGCATTCAATGACACGACTACGGGATGCGGGGATAGGCACTTTTTTTCCTCTCTGAGAAAAGCGGCGCGGGGACCATACGGCGTCGGCATAGACGCTCGACAACCGCCTTCTATATGCAGCCGCGCAATCTGTGCTAGCACAACACACGAGGTCTCCTAATCGAGAAACACGAGCCCACCGCTTTGACAAGTGCGACAGGACGCCTTTCGGCACGCTAACGCAGCCCTTGCTACTTTAGGTTGCTGCCTCTCCTCAAAGCATGCGCAATGACACTACACGATGCGCCGCCATAAACTTGACCACAAGTGCTACACCACTGTCCCTTGGAATAAGCACGTATCGCGTTTCACTTTAAAGGACGTGAGCGCCAAATCCTCCGCAGACCTGAGCTGCCCACAACAACTGACCTTATGCCCCACGAAAAGCAGAGTGCTGCTTTTGTATCACTTCGGCCTGTCGTGGCTGTGTCCCAGGAAAGGCAGTGCTCCTCCGCCAAAGTGACCGTGTTAATATTTCAAATCATGGCGTTCTGAAACCAAGAATTTCACTTGGAAGGTTAATTACATTGCAGCACAAATACCGCGAGCTCAAATCTTGTATACTAGTCTATTGAATACAGCTCATTGCTTGCTTTTTCTTTTTTTTTGGTCCTCGCGGGTGGTCACATCAGAATTGATAGCTTATCGCCAACAGTTTACTTTGGGCACCTAAAATGACGTCTCTTATCAATTCTAGTGACTGAACAAACACTGACAGGTGGCACGAAAGGAAGAAGGCGTGATAGGGAAGAGGAAGGTGTGAGGGGGGAGAGGGTGATTTGCGATGTCGAAAAATACGTGACCACGAAAAGCTCTGCAACCGTTGCGTCAGTACGAACTGTCGCAGAGATCATATATTTTTAGCCTTTTCAGAACATTTCTCAACCACCGGCTCTAGCGGAATGCGCCCAAAGCAGATGTCTCGCCTTTTAAGTATCATTTCAGTTACTTGGGCCCTTTCCGTATCTCTCCGCGCCATACTTGTCTCAGTACGGACGACTGCTGCTCTGTCAATACCTATAACAAACTACATTGTACGCAGTGACTATAAAGTGAATCGCTGACAGGCAGGTATGCACCTGCCGTGCCTGCAATCGCGCTCCGTCAGCGTCCTGTCACGCCGTCAAACGGGCGTCGCCAAATATTGGTGCAGTAATAGCAAATAGCTCAGGCAGCCTGGAGGCAGTGCCAATGCGCAAAAAACAGCTTTGCCGCCAAAAAGCCTGTGGGAAAAGCATGCTGCGCAGTGCCCACGTCGTAGCACGAAGAAGCGGCCATGCAAAAATGCACTAGACATGCGCGCTAAGCTAGCGACACTTGCCGCTGGCACCGACGGGGCACAAAAATCGTCCGCATTTCGCCTCTGTTTCACAACACGACGGCTACCGGAGTAAGCACACACGATCGAGGGACGTAACTTCTACATCTGCCCTCTGGTTCAAAGCGTTACAAATTTTAAACGTCTACGTGGCTGCCATGTCTTCAAATATCCCTGTGAGCAACATTTCTACGCATACAACTCCGAAAGATGTCGCACCTTTTGGGCTTGTAATTTTGACGAGACTTCGCTCGGCGAATATGCCGAGTACAGAATCGCCCAAATATTCCTTCAGTGACTGTGTCGCCATTCAGCTAGAGAAAAGTCCATCCGCGTAATAAACACTGACCCTCACAGAGACAGAGTTCATGAGAGTGTTTATTGTACGCAACTACGCCTCCATAGCGTTCTCGCCGTATTCAAATTGGTCTAATGTACTTGAGCAGCATATACTCGGCTATATATTTAGAGGGACGTATTTGACGTGGTACGTGGTTTGCAACACCTTTATTGTCGTCGAATTCTAGTCGGCGCCATACTTGTTGAAATACTGCACTTGAGCTTGCCGTTCATGTATGAACTACTTCACAGTTACTCTCTGCTTGCTGTATGTTGCCTGAGCTCTGCAAGTGCCCATGCAATCTCGGGCAGCTGTCGCTCCGGTAAATTTCACCAGAGCCACCTCGTGGGCAGTTTACGGGGTTTACCGTGATTATCGCAGAAAACTGAACTGAAACGTCACCCGAACCCTCACGGCTGTCAAGTCAACCTTACACCCCAAAGGGTGAAGCATTTTTCGGAGCGTTGGTCGAAGCTTTCTTTTCCATTCTTAATAACACTCTACCCACGCGCAAAGTACTTCCCTAAAGCGTGGAATCAAGCGCGGGAGGGAGACGTACACGCTCACACGTACAAGGCGCATGTGTACTCGTGCAATAAAAGGTAGGTAAGAAGCTTGACAAGATGCGTATACAACGATTCGTAAACAATGCGTCATTGTCCGTTGGGACCACCAAACGAGGGGCTGGCGCGCCGATTCACGAAACAGTCTTCGATGAAGGGGGAAGGATAGGGGTGGGATCCAATGTCTTCTCGAAGAACGACACCAGTCTCCAAGACCTTGAAGTGCAGAGAGCACGAACAATCAACGAAGCAAATAAAGGGAAACGCCACGGGAACGCACGCACGCACACGTACAGACACACACGCACGCACACACACACCAGCTTCCGTCACAAATGCCTGTAGAAGTCCACACCGAAGCCTTTACGATGAGAGCAAGCTGTATCCACCGTGAAATGCACCTGCGAAAGGTAATCGCAAGGGAATTTCATGTAGCGAGCAACAAAACTTAAAACATACATTTTTAGTAAGTATAGTTTAATAAGATTGTGCGCAAGTTGTTGATAAGAAATCAGACATGAACAACATTTATCACATTCTTATGTGCTACCATAAATGTAACGTGACATCCTCGAGAAATTGGTGTGAAAAATTGCGGTGGGACATGCTGAGAGCGCTGCAACTATAGACGCACGCAACGCAGTAACAGTGCAAATATCGACCGAGAATTCAGTGCCACTGTTGTGTAAACGCTTTAGCAAAAACTAACGTATTCTTGCGGTAGCGTCCACCTCAGCGGATGTGAAGACGAGGTCAATAAAGTGCACTTCCGCCGCTAAACTAGTGATAAGCGGACGTAAGAATCCTGTATAAAAAAGACGCATATCCCATTAGACTACCTTCTTTGAACACCTGGGCATGCGCGTCTCCGAGGCATTAGGCGCGCTCATGCGAAAGCCCGAAGCCTGATCCTCCGGGCCTTCGGCGGAATGCCAGCAAAACCCTGACAAGATTGGAAACATACCACTCACTACACGCATCACAACACTACAGACCCTCCCCGCGTCCTTCCCTGCAAATTTGAAAAAAAAAAAAAAAAAACTAGCCAAAACGGACGCACACAGGTAAATTGAAGAATTGAAGAATTCCTGTCCTCCAGCCTCTTTCCTGTCGTCTTCAATTTTCTTGTGTGCGTCCGTTTTGGCTGGTTTTTTTTTTTCCAAATTTGCAATGAACCAACTAGCCCAACAAGGTGTCTTACCAGCTTCCTTCACCACAGGCGAATCTAAACCATGCAGACGCGGCAACTCGGCGCCAGCTCCAGACTAATGCGTTCCCCTGCGTTGCACTCCGCCACTGTTTTTACCCAACCCAGTGGCCTGACAGAATCCAGGGCACACTAACCTCTGCTAGTCTACATGAGAATGATGATGATTGTGGTTCGGTTAGGAAAGGACGCTAATTTCTGCAGCCCATGTAGGGAGCACGGCTAAGCGTCCGTAGGGGTGGGGGAAAGGGAGTGAAAGGGATAGAGAGGAAAGGCCGTAGTGGAGGGCTCTGGAAATTTAGACCACCTGGGGTTCTTTAACGTGCGCTGACAACGCACAGTACACGGGCCTCTGGCATTTTCACCTCCATCGAAAATGCGACCGCCGCGGCCGGGATCGAACCCGCGTTTTTTGGGTGGCAGCCGAGTATCGTAACCACTACACCACCGCGGCGGACTATGAGAATGGCCCCACGTACCGTGACTGCGTTGAATACTCAACCCATCCCTTTCCCATTGGGACGCTGCTCTTTCCAGCACAGCCTTGGACGATCAGTGACGACTGACCGAAAGGACCAAGCGGATTTCAGCAGCAAATGTGGCCCTGGACTAGGGACTCCACCTCATGGGACATCGTGGAAATAGCGAATCAAATTTTCTGCTACTATTAATACTCGCCCAGGTCTTGCGGCTTATTCGCTTTGTGTCTGTCTTTGGCAAAGACTCGCGCTGCATGCTACCACGGATCTTTACGCGCTATCCCGATAGAACTGTCTGCTAGATGACAAACCGCCTTCTTTAGAAGGGAACTGCCTTTTTCGAAGGAGCTCACGTTGTGGAAATTACGCCCGAAACTGTAAACAAGCCCGCAGAACAGGGCTTCTCTCCGCACCGCCTGGTCCCTCTCTGGCATTATAAATCAACGTTGGGCGCACATGTAAGCTGAGCAGGTACGCCACCTTCCCAGGCACTGGGAGTCTGTAACGACCGAAAGCATGGCTGGCCTTATACGCATTCTACAGCCATTCAACCGGTGTAGGCAGGCAGGCACAGAACTTTATTTGGTCCTGAGAAACTGCAGTTGGACGTCCCCTTCTAGGGGGATGTTGTAGCAGTTGCGGGCCGCTCCCACGCAGGGACAGGAAGACCGTGGCCCTCCGCCCTCTCGCAGGCTCTCTGGACAGCCCGAAGTTGAACCGAAAGGTCGCCGCTTCTCAGGGCTTCCTCCCAGTACTCTTCTTTGCTGAACTCTGTGTCACGTAACGCAGGACATCGGTGTACTTAAGGTTCTTGACAACGAGACGTGCTTGGCACATACATTTGCTGTCGGCAGACATGTAGCTGGTACACTCTTCGTCTCCTCGTTGTGCCGTATGCGTGGAGCATGTCATGCTAGTCCTCACACACTAAACTAGCTACGTGGCGACCGCGACTTTGTGTGCGGGAATCCAGCATTGCTAGATGTCTGCGTCGTCCACCGTGTGACACCCTTATTTCCACTCCGAGCCTTTCCACGACCACACTGAGCCGAGCACACCTCTGCCACTCGACTGAGGCCGCTAAGCGTCCTAAAGAGTGGTGTTGTGACCCCTTGCATCCTGTAGCGGCATTTTTCCTGGCTCTTTGTAAGGTCCACGAGAATTGTTGATGCCCCACCATGGTGGCCTATTGGCTATGGTTCTCGGCTGCTGATCCGAGGGCCGCGAGATCGAATCCCGGTCGCGGTGGCCGCCTTTCGATGGAGGCGAAATGTTGAAGCCCATGCACTGTGCACGTTAAAGAACCTCAGGTGGTCGAAATTTCCGGAGCCCTCAACTACGGCGTCGCTCATAATCAGATCGTGGTTTTGGGACGCTAAACCCCAGAAATCAATCCAATCAATCAGAACTGTTGATCTGTAGAATGTCCCCAAACACAGAAGTAACAAAATTGTTTAAAGAGACAATGCAGCACTTTTTGAACATAATCAGGAAACGGTACCGACCAGTCGCTGAGGCTCCTGTGAACCTGTGAGCCGACAGTTAGTGCATTGCGCGCCACAGGTAATGTGCCATTTGGTTTCAAGCCTAGCAGAATATTGCTTTCCCTTCTCTCAACAAACTACGTCACAAGGGGCACTGACTACACCGCCTGAAACAGCCTTAGCGATGTCTGATTTGGTGATGGCGAAAACATCTTTAATGCTGAATTTTTTTTCGTTTGGATTCAACGAATAAAGAAATATCATATTTCGGTTTTTAAAACACCAAATGAGGAGTCAATAATCGTTGTCGGTCATCCTAGCGATGTAATTTGATGAAGGAACAGCAGGCGATCTCGAGCTGGATGTCAAACAAAAGTGCCTTGTGCGTTGAGTGCAAGAATACTTTGATCACTTGTTCACCGAGCCGTCCACGAGTGATCGGCCCCGTTTTCTTACGTTCTTCGATGAGCGTTGGATGGCCACTTTCACTTTAAGCAACGGTTTCAGACAATAAAGAGTGCGTACCACACGAACCTTTCACGTTTTGCTTAACCGTGTTTTTTGCGCCTAAGCTGACACAATTACAGGCATATTTATCGCACATACGTTATGGCAAAGCTCTCTCGCAAATTCAGTCAAACTTAACGCCACACCCGGTAACGTGGTATCAGTCGTAGCGGACAGCCGAAATTAAAACAAATATTCATATCGTCCTAAGCACATGAAAGGGCCGAATCCACCGGATAACCATCACACTGCGGATTGAATCAGACACAAAAAAGCAGAAAACCTGTTACCGCAATACCAGAGCCTACACAGCAGGTTTTCACAGCTTATTTAATTCAGTTTTCTTTTATAAACTGCAGCAGTATAGTCAAATATTCGAAAAGGATGAGCTGACGTCAATGAAAACAACCGTAGGGTGCGCCCCAGCCTGTGGGACATACCCTGTTGGTGCCGTTAGAAACACCCCGTTCTTGCCAGGAATGGCGAACTGCTTATCACACGAAGCTAATCTTCCAATCTTTCTCAACATAATATTTGCCTTTATTGTACCTCTAAGAACCTAAGCACCCTGCACGCTCTCGGTAACCTGCGCCTAAATCTGTAACTTCGAAACTAGACCACAGTAGAGGGATCTGGCTGCGTACGAAAGACTCATCAACGTAGGTTCATGCATCCGCTCGGAACTTCGTAGTGAAAGCGCTCACTTCAGGCACCTTCATGATAAATTTGTTCGTCTTTGATACCGACCATAGAGGGGGATACCTTTTGCAATATACTGTGTTTGAAAACTGTAGCATTTATGCACAATAAAAAATTCTCTAGCGGCAGAGGGCGTGTCATTTTGCTTCACTAATACAGGCAGCAGACGGGGCTTTGGTAGAATACTGCGAGCTTTTGCATTGCCGAAGGTTGGCAAAACACACAAAAAAAGCGTCTTTTCAAATTTAGAATGGGCACTTCGGGCAATGAATCTCACCTTCGGCCGGAAGCCGCGATGAATCGCTGGACGTGCTGTGCGAAGGAACAATGTCTCCACGCGCAAGGAGGGTCACAGAGCGATGCGTTCTTCTAGTCCACCACGCATCGCTCCTTTCAAGAACAAGTGGTGCAGGTGGCACGAATGTCGAAACAAAACGTAGAAGGGGTGTGTGGTTTAGGCTCGAGTGCTCTGTCGGGGCACACAACCTTTGAAATGCAGCCGCAATTACGTCCTACAGGCCCCCGTCACTCTATGAAGAAAAAGAGTGCTTAAGAGAGAGAGAGATAGAGAGAGAAAGAGAAAAAGGCACTGGAGTGTTCACACGACAGGTCGACTTCTGCGAAGACCCTTTCTGACGACTGTACATCTATGTACACGGCCCCACAGAGAGGACTATGCAACTATTCTAGAGTGGGGTAGCGGAGGGGCTTGAAAAAGCTAAGCGCGCGCGTAGATGGACAGGGAGCGTTTTTTTTTCTTCTTTTTTCTACAGCTGCACACGGGCTCTCGAGCATGAAGTCCTCTTGAACTCTTCACCGGGTCAAAGAACGTATTCCCGTTCGTAGGTCATGTGTGTTCGAAGAAGCATCGGGGAGCAGAGACAGTCATTCGATGAACAGTTCGTTAAAGTACTCTCCACCGGCTAAGCCGAGAAAGTCACGTTGTGTTCCCGTTCTTGGAGATTCGTAATGAATGAGTTTGAAGGGTTGCAAAGGTAGTCTCGAAAGAGCTTGTCGTGTGGCGGTCCGTCCTTCCGGGGATACTGCAGACGCAATCGGAAGGCGGTGGTTGTCGTGGACGACTGCCACGGAAGATACCGGACAAGGACAGATCTGGATCTCGTCCGCTCCAGGTGGCGCCAAGCACCGTTGAAAAAGAACGCAAAAGTCCGCAGCCAACGCGCTCGCGCACACATTGTCCGTAGTGAGCGTACGAGACGGGACCATCAAGACCGAGCGCGTGATCGCTTGAGTGGAGTACCCTAAGGAGACGTCCCGCGCTGCCCTGGTGACATGTAGCAGGCACTTCCGGAGAGGAACGAATCTTCGATGGTCTCTTCGCGTGTCAGAAAGGCGCCCGCCTATCGCTGTGATTTGGGCACGTGGGATGGATGCCTCCCACCACGAGGGCACGTGGTGTCCGTGTTGTCACTGAACGGCCAGCTCGTGGGCCCGGACAATTATGGGAGGTCGTCGCTGCCGCCGCTATAAGGGTGTGTCCCTGAAGCCTCCAGTCTTGCCGTTGGTGGACGGCTGCCCTGGTGACTGGGGTCGCGTCGGAGACGTCGCGGCAACGTCGGCCCTCTGCTCTGTTGGAGGACTCCTGTTCTCTGTCGGCGATGTGGCCACCACGGGAAGTTCGACGTGCGTCGCAGCGTTTTCGTCCGTGGGACTCGTAGTAGCCACTGGAAAAGAAAAAAAAAAGGGGGGGGGGGAGAAACACATTTATCAACAAGGCATATTCAAGCAAAGGTGCACTAGCGCCCGCGTGCACCTAGTTCAAGAAAAATAAATAAAAACCCCAAATGAACATTATAGTTGCACACTTGTTAGTTATTAGAGCATAATGGCTATGCAAGCAGGAACTTGCGCAACTAGCCTTCTGTCACTGACCACTTACCACAGAACCAGTGATCTCTTCGCGCACCAGAGACCACTGGCCATTCTTGATGAGCGCCATCACACGTATTAGCTCGACGAGGGTAACCGTGGTACCCTGTTAAATAAATTCCATTTCCTTCCGGGCCATCTGTTCCTCGAAGTTCGTGACCTCGGACGCTTTCGACGTCGCCATGGCGCAGCTCGTCACGTTCTCCGGCATTCGGCCGCCGGAGAACGACCCTTCGAGGAAAATGGAACGTCGACAGACGCCGCGCACAGACTTCACGATATCTTGCCCTCTGACGGCACTATGGTTCGTTCACATATAGGCGCAGTGTCGCCGTAACCGAGTCACATCTCAGGCGGCTAAATACGACAACGTCGTCAGTGCTCTCAACTCGAACACTGCTGCTGTGGTCGGCGACATCATGCTCGATCCTCCCCCCCCCCCCCCCCACTGACTAGTACGACACCCTCGTGTAGGATCTACTATGGCGCACCTTCGACTCCGAGTAGCGACGCATTCGACAGCACCCTTCATCGGAGGAACTCGGTGACAGAAAGCCGACTGAGGTACCTCGACACTTGACACAGGTCTTTGGTACGACTTCGCCATCAACGGACTCTGAAATCCTACGGGAGCTCTTTCGCTAGCGTCTACCGAATCCGGTACGCATGATTGTATGTGCCTCACCTACTACTGAAATTCATTGCTGGGCTACGTGGTGCATAGTTAAATAAAGGTGAGCGGCGCAAGCTGTTCCCTCGTCTCGTCCTTGTGCTGTTTTGCAACGCGGTCCTTCATTTAACTCCCCTACTACGACGACTACTGAACCCTTAGCAACCATGGCAGACCAGATCATGGATACTTTCTGTGGTATCGTCGTGGCCTCCTGGGATGCCACGCCGAAGAAACGCTAGGTGCACGCCGAGACGGCGGCCGCCGAAGCAGATGGAAGACAGACGCACCGGGTGCCGAGCGAAGCCCACAATTCAATGGAGACAATTCAATATATGCAATTAGAGTGGGCCCCCTGGGGGCAACAGAACTGGTTTCCAAACAGAAACCAATATACAACGCTTTCCATCCTGTGATATCTGCCATCGACCGCTTTGATGCACCCGTTTCGACTCAGCAGCAGTTAAAGTACCACTTCGACGACTCCGCCACTACATCACTACATGATTGCGATTACGCGAAGCTCAGTGTGCGATAAAGTGCAGAAAATATTTAGCCCGAAGTGGTGCACCTCCGCAACTGCGGCTGCATTGCCATGACGCGAAATGCGAAAGAAAGAAAGAAAGAAACAAACAAACAAACAAACAAGGGTGCGAAATTTTTGAGTGAAAGATTGGATACAGTCAGTAGATAGCGATGAAGGATGCAGTATCGAGACACCGCCACTTCTTAAATTAGAAAACTTTCTGGCGGGGTACGAAAGTACGAACAACATAACCGATAGCTCACAAAAATCAGTAAGGGGAAACCGTTGCCAGTTACGTCACGAATGAAGTTGAAGGAACAGCTTCGTTGTTCCGACGGTTTGCACGGCGTGAAACTGGTTTACATCATCATTCCGGAAATGGCACAGAATAACTGAGCGCTCGGCGGATTGGTAAACCAAAGAAATTTTCGATCGCTGGACGAAAATTTCTTTGGCTTGTAGAGGTATACGGTTTCACTATAAAAGTACGTGTCCACATAACGCAATGCATCAAAATGTCGCAAGTAACAGGATTGCCTCACTAGAGCACCTGACCGCACTACACCCAGTTCCGTTAAGCTATCTCTCCGAACTGGTCAAGAGATCGTTGAAAACGACGAAACGCGGGAAATGTCGCTGGAGCCAACGCTTCGACAAAGCGACTTGTGTTCTGCATTCAAGCTCCCATTTTCACCCAAGCTGCTGTCCTTGTTTGGATTTCAAGTTATCACAGCGGTTGTAAGTACAAAAGGCCGTAATCATGTGTCGAAATATCTCATTTATACAGGTAGTTTACGGTCTCCGTATTGTAACCATAGTTCCTGGTAACATGCTTTAATTGTAACATACACCCGTATACCTACCATAGTCGTCGGCGCCGGCGTGGCCCGAGCGGTGCAATTGTGGCATGCTTCGGCGGCGCTCAGCCTGCAGAATCTCGTGCGCCGCCCGGTCCATCTCCTCCTGAGTCAGGTTGAAGGCTTCAGCCAGCTCGCGCTGAGTGGCCCGCACGAAGTCGGCGTCGCAGTACTTGCCCAGGCCTTGCTCGTGGAGAACCTGCACACGGACAACAAGGGACAGACGTTGAGTACAGCAGAGACACTGCTAAGACGAAACTTGGCTGTTGTACGACAGGGTGACTCAATCGTTTCCAAATGCAGCACACCTTGCGCACAAGGAAATGCGAATAAGCGTGATCATATACAAGGCTACGCGTCTCTGAATGAGTGCTTGTCCTAACCTGAAATGTTTCTATTGAATCCGTCACAACACAACAAAACTTGGAGAAATCTATCACCGAAAGTATTCAGTGAATTTGCAGACCTTCCCTGACCAGAAAATGAGGGAATATGAAGCTTGGTGCATACCTGCCTGACCTCGCGATTTTCTTTTGCTTTCTTTCTTTCTTTCTCTCTTTCTTTCTTTCTGTTCCCACTAGGTGGCAGAGAATGGCATTCATAGGGTTCAGATATGTTCCCATATCGCTAGCGTGGTTTTGTAGCTTAGTGGTTAAGATACTTGCCATCAGATAGTGGGACCGTCGGTTTAGACCCCAGCACCAGTAATTATTTTTTGGAACGAAGCAACTTGTGAGCCTGGGCAGTCGGTTTCTAACATCGTCGTCTTGGTCATGCTTCCGAACAAATGCTCAAAACAAGTGCATAAATAATGAGATCGAGTTTATATAATACTAACATGAACTTAAGATACGCAAATAATGAGTATCTAATCGCAATAATTAATAGAAATTCGTTAATGTTCCTTCTGACACGACACCCGTAAGCTTACACTGTAACTGCACTGCCTCCAGAATCGGCCACCATTTTCTGTCGACAGAGCAACACAAGTGTATAATTCGTCAAAACCGGTTCGGCACAGCCACTAAGATGTTACTGAGGGAGACACCGGCGCATCACTGCTTCGCACCTCTCCATGCTTCACGTTAGCGGAGCTGCATCTGCGCAGGATCTGAACTACACAGTACCTGTTTTTCTAACTCCCATGCGCTCGTTATGGCGTGGCAGAAGACTATACTAATCCATTAGTTTCGCTCCCCACTTCATTCAAGGAGGCAGATGTCCCCTTTATTTGGGAGATTTAGCGTGAGGACCAGAATAACTCCGATTACACCAACACAGACTATGCACAAGGTTCGCTAAAAAAAAAGAACAGACTGGATTTGAAGACGTATACCCTGAACATGTGTACAATATAGAAACGACAGAGCAGATCTGTTCAAATTTATGCCCACGCGGGCTATATTAACTTCAGTCTCAAGCTGAATATTGACACGCTTTACCACTTGTGTTCCGTCCACCGATGCCTTGTTCGAATATACATCGATCATCCTAACGCTGGTAATATTCGTTACAGCTGTGAACAAAGTGACTGACACATGATTGCAACATCTTTTGCCATGGTCTTTGTGCCAGAAGGCCTCTATAACGAAAAAGCCACCGTTAATCATATTCTATGAAATGTAATCTCGGTATTCAACAGTACAAGGCCTTCTTCACGAAACCGTCAAGGAGGGTGTCATGGGAGAAGTGCGCGCCTGTGGCATTTGGTACTATGACGAAGGTGCAAGGGACGAAGATGTCATTGAGAAGCGCCGGTTCACCTCGCGAGTCGACGAAGATGACGACGAGAGGGGGCGGCGCACGGCTGCTAGAAGAAAAAGACGGAGCATGGCGCATGGAGCGTGCACGTGAGGCGCCATACTGGGAGAAGCAAGGCGACGTTCCACCAGCGCGGATGGCAGGGGAGCTCTCCGCCAGAAGCACGGTCGAGGCGTAGTCCCGAGTGCCTGGCGGGCGCCAAGAGTTGGACTGTGTGGCTCCGCTTGGCACCGAGCTCCCGACTTTGTCCACGGAACGTCTGACGAGCCGCCCGTGCCACCAACAGCACTGTCGGGTGTAGGCCCGAGTGCTGTACCACCGCAGAGAACCTCCTGGCCATGTCCATCAGCTCTGTGGGGCCTCAGGTCCACCATCTCCTTCGTGGAGTTAAGGAAGGCCGCCGTTACCCGCAGCACGGTCGGGCGTAGACCTGAGTGCTGCCCTGTTCCTCCGAGCCCCAAGCCGCAACGCAAGGCTTGTGGTGACTCCGGTGCCTGACGTCCTCCTCGTCTCCGTCCCTGGTCCGCATCAGTGCTGACCACCTTTCATCGACGAGCCACAGCAACAACCTCCAGCGGGCGCCGCTTTTCTCTCCCGAGACTCATCCCTCCTGAGCCCACCGGCTTCGGTGAGACTGTTCCGAAGTCTTACTTTACTCGCGTGTTCTTTGGTGTTCGCCTTTAACTCTGTTCCATACTGTTGAATATTTTTCATTTTATTAGTGTGTGTGGTCCATGTCGTTGTTTGTTATGTTTGTTATTGGTTTTCTCATAAAGTCTTCGCCGAAAACAGCCTCGCCATCTTTCTGAACGCGTTGCCGTCGTCAGACGCAACTTGTGTTCCACCTAATTTCCAAGAACCCCTTCACAGAGGGCATCGAGGGTATTGTGATCCTGTTATCTTCACGCAAGACATAAATTGACTTGGAGATTATTTTACTCTTGTACGTACTTTCACATCAAAGACCCCAGGTTTTGCCTTTACGCATCGTTCGCATAATAAATGCACGTGACTGCTGATAGGGAGCGAACACTGGCAATTTCACATTAAAAAAACAGCTCATGACCTATGCAATATGGTCTTCTTGGCAACACATGTTCAGAATAATTCTTCGTTGCGCGTATAAGCGACTAGACGAAGAAGAAAAAGTGCACAAACATAAGGGCCCTACGTCCCTGACTGTCTTAATGTCTATGACCAAACAACAGCAGAAGTTTCAGAGAAGATTGAGTCTTGAATTGAAGAACAAGGAATGTTGCTAGAACGAACATTTCGACAAGTGGACTTAACTTCGCCAATACCGCTTCGTCTATATGACGCACCGATGTTTTCTCACCAAAATTTCTTTCCATGTGGAATGCTACCGATGCAGCTCCACCAGAACTGCAATAGTGCCTTTTTCTTCTTTTATGGCGGGGCTTGTCAAGCTGCAGATATTGCAGCTTTTACCCTGCTATCCTCACCATAAATGGTACTTTTTCTTTCTTTTTCAACCTGTTAACTGTTAAGCTGTTATAATTTGTATCGATTATGGTGAAATAAACCAAATCTCTCAAATCTCAAATATTCAAGCCAAGCTTGTATTGCCTAACTGTTGTCGCCATCGGTGTTGAAGCTGGTGTAGGAGAAAACAATCATCGCGAAATCAGTGAGCGCACACTTCTCTCTTCTCCTGCACTTCGAGTGTTGAAGCGCAGGGCATACGATCGTAACACATGCATGCTCTTCAGTGAACGCTGTATAAACATAGAAGACGCAAACGTACCTGAGCCTTGAATTTTCTACCAAAGAAAGAAAGAAGGAAAGAAAGAAAGAAGACACTAGGAAGCAAAAGCAGAAGGAACCACAGAAATAAAGAAATGATGAAAGAGGAAAAGGGAGACAGCAAGCAGAAAAGAAAGGCGCACAGATGGACACAGAAAAGGTAAGAGGGCAAGAAGGAAAGTAAAAAAAAATGGCGCCCGCATCTTCCCACGGGGGAACTCGAGTAAATGCGTCGCAGAGTGGTGGGGGTATCGCGTGAATGTTGCGTAATTGGGTATGGTTTGGGAATGCTTAATTGTTATTTCGTCTTTATTATTCTTATTCATTGAATGAAGGCGCTTGCGTCCACGAGCAGCGTCCGGAGCCGCGTCTCGTTGACGACGTTTGCACGCCGCTTCTTGCTCACGTACCTGGTGTCTTAAAGCTCGCTGCTCACGTTTCGCCACTGCTTCTCGTGCGTTCTAGGGAGAGGAGTACGGGGGAGAGGTCCGCAAAGACGCCCTTGACTGAATTCCGAACGCGCGTTCCGCCGCTTATATACACACCGCCCGTGTTCGAGGGAGAGGAGTACGGGGGACAGGTCCGCACCCCCACTGCGCATGCTCGGCTTGCTGAACGCCCGGTGGGCCGGCACGAGCCGAGCCGAGCATGCGCAGTGGCGGTGTGGACGGCGCCGACGCCGAAGCGCGACATCGTGCGACTAAGAAATGCTCCGCATTTAAAAGGCATGCACATGCCAAGCTTTTCTTGCGCCCATTTCCCCGGGAGGGGAAAGGCGCCTTTTCTTCTCTCTCACGTGACTTCACCAGCCCATCAGCCACGCTAACACATGGAACCACGCCTCCCACCCCCCTTTTCTGACGTCTCCCCCTCCCCTTCTGAGGTTAAAGGAAATAGTGTAGGCAAACAAGATGCTAAAGAAGGCACTTGCTGCCCTCACGAAGAAAAGTCCAGTTGTTGAAATTTTGGCTTCTATAGGCACGGTCCTTTATCGTTCTCCATCGTTTTGAACTAGCTCTTCATGAACTGACGTCTACGCGTGCCTTTATGTCTAAGTGCGTCTCTCTTTCGTCCTCGATGAACGGATCGCTAAAAACGATTTATAACAGGGAATGTCGCAGGAGCCAATGTTTCGACAAGTGGACTTGTCTTCGTTAGGACATCAGGACGCCGTCTTGATGAAAACAAGTCCACTTGTCAAAACCTTGGCTCCTGCGACATTCCTTGTTCTAAATCGTTTTTAGCGATCTGTTCATCGATTCAAGGCTCCATATTCCACTAGCTTCTCTCTTTCGTCCTGTCATTCATGCGCGCCACGACAGATTCGTCTCAATAAAGACAAACCAGAAGCTATGAGAGTCATCGCTCCACATGAGCCTTGTGGTGCCATCAATCCATCAGACTTCGCCCCACATCCACCAACCAAACAGAACTGCCTCCTACAGGCGAGCAGGGATCTGTTGTATATAGACCAACAATTATCTTGTAACGACTTGTACTCACCCGTCCAACCAGGTTCTCGGCACTTCCCACGAAGGCACTGGGCGAGTCCTCGGGTCTCCTCGGCGCACCGCTCGTCAGATGGTTCTGGTCCAGACCAGGGCTGCCCCGCGACGAGCCTGCGTCGTGGGAAAAAATGCCGTTACCTGTACTTTTCACACGCGTCGTCACAAAATATGCAAACGTATATCCGGCTCATATTTTCGTGGTTTCAAACACTGCGCGAAGTACAGGCCTTCAGCGCGTAAGAGAAAAAATCGTATTCTTTTTTCGTTATTAACCCTGTAATGTCCTTTGCATTGTAGTGCCGCAAGGGGGCGGGGTGCCAAACACAAAGTACGGGACATATATCTTATGGTTTCGGCGGCCTCGCAGAAGCCGCATCCAGAAGTGGGAACGATTCCAAAGAGGTACCATTATGCATTCGTTAATGAAAATACAATCCTAAAGCTGTGAAACAGAGTTGCAATCAATGTGGCAGCGTGAAAGAAAGATCAAGGTCCTATAGGCGGCACTTTCGTCAAAGAGAAGGTAGTTAGCCCATTCAGAAATGTACACCAGTGTTCGCGGTATTCACAAATTCGTCAAAACACAGATGTTTCGTTAAAGTTCAGAGAATGTAGGAAGGTGCTCAGCAGCGATGTGAATGTGCTCAAATTAGCTCCAATGTCATCGATGGTTTTTATGAAATATCCCGCGAAAAGCATCGAGCGACGCATGTGAGAGCGGCACTTTGGCTAGCACAAAATGCCGTTCAATTTACGCTTAGTAAAGCGGACAATACAAGGGGCAAGAACAGTTTTTGGGACCACGCGCACATTTTGCGGGAGGTAAGGTAACCAGAAAGTTGCTATTAGGCTGGTATGTGCGTGTAACTGAGTGATACGGCAAAACCATGAGATATATTTTCTTGAATACCGACATGAGATAGCCTACTATAATGCTGCAACCTCGACGCTACCGGATGTGTTCTTGCTGCGCGAAACTCCCACAAATCACCACAAGTGAATGTTCGCTTGAACTTACACAAATGTTGCGCTCTCGGGTAACATCGAGACAAAGAGGTCCCGCTCATTTCTTAAAGGGGTCGTGGACAGAATATGGCGGCGCCCGGTTGCAATTTTCAATTGTTCAACAAGCGTTCAGCATACTGATTACGAAATATTTCGGCGCAATATTCACTGTACATTTAATAACGCCGTACGAAGTCCTAGCATTCTTGCGCTTCCTAAATGACCATGCGACACTACTTGTAGGCTTAGACACTATTCAGTCACGTCACGTCAAGACATTCAAGCACGTAAACATATTAACTTTCGTTTGCTGAAAGATAATAGAGTAATATGAAAGCTAGGAAGTAAGAAAACCCTTGGACCTCACGCGATGCCACCGCACGAAAGCAAGGCTGGAGCACGGTTTGTTTTTCCATGGCCTCCGAAAGCGCGCCATTCTTGGAGGTCATGGTAGCGACTAACATGACGTCATCTGCAGAGTTGCGGGGAACGCGCAGCGGCAAACCGAAACCACGCTTTTTATCGCCGTAAATCAACCCGCACGGTGCAATGAAACGGTGTATATGATATATATTGGAGGGCCAGGATTCCAAATATGCACATAGTACAAAATTTTCAGAAAACGTTTCACTACCACTTTAAGTTTATAGAACTTGCTAATCCTACAGGCGCATTGGGTTGGTGGACATCTCAATTGAGTGCGTCTCCGAAATGTTGCAAGTTTTACAGATAGTTTGAGAATAAATCCGACCAATCTTCCAAAGGGGGCTCTAGATTGTTCCATGAGGCGCAAGAAAATGTGTTCAATATTCTGCACAGAACGTTCTCTATGCTTCGCATTCACACTGCGGTTCAATATGCTGCAATTAGAGAATGGAACGATCTACCTTCACATATCATCCTCAGTCCATCACTAGACACGTTTCTACAGTCCTGCGAAACTCACTTACAAGCCTCATAGTCATTATTACTTAGACGCTCCTAAACAAGGGCTCAGCACTATCACGTAGACCTCATTACTTATGCTCCATTTTAAGCTTTATTCTTTTTTGAAATGCTCCTGCTTCATGGTTTTGTATGATGTGTATATCATGTGTATGATGGATTGTGTATCTGATGCATTTTTCCGGTGTTACATATTTTTGTAAACAACAAAACAATATTACTTACACCATTTAAAGGATAGTTTCCCAAACCTAAGATATTGTTTCTGCAAATTTTGTTTCTGTATTTCTGTATTTTTTGTCATTTTTTGTGTTTCATGATTTTTGCCCTTCCTGCAATAATCCCTATTGGGATTGGCAGTATGTTTAAATAAATAAATAAATAAATAAATAAATAAATAAATAAATAGATAAATAAATATCGGATGCGTGCACAGCGTGCTCCAGCCTGTTGCTCCTACAGATTTCCAAACTGAGAAAGCATATTTCAAGTAGTTTGTTTCTGCACTGTTAGTCAATATAGACTGCACCAGGTTTACTGCCAACAATAAATTTTGCTACATAGGTTCCCGCTAGTTATGGTAAATCATCGTCCCCCTTCTGTGTAATCACAATTTGGATTATGTTACCTTTTTTTCCGTAATGAAAAGTTTCATTACGTGCTTTCAGATATGTATTACATGGTAATTCAATAAATTCTCAATGTTCGTGCTCATCTGCACTTACGTATATGCGTTTGTGCTTACCGTGATGTATATTTTTTCTGGCGTTTGTGTTTCATTAAACAATCGCTGCATTTCTTGTTCAACCTGTCGAAATTTAGATTATTTGATTTTTATATATTTTCCACCGCTGCCAGTTCTTAGATATTTTACATAATGTTCACCTGGAGTCCCACAGTAGTCTTGCACATAGGGGATTTCATCTGTGTATTTCTTATTGCTGTATCATTTATTGTCACAATGAAAGCCGGGGCTAAAGGCATTCCAGCCTTTAGCCCCGGCTTCTTCCTTTTGTTCGAAGGGAAATAAAATTCATTGACATTGACATTGACAAATATTGATTGTTGACTCATTAAACGAAACAAATTTAGTACCTTATTTTAAACAAATAGAGTTCTGTTATTTTTCCTGTTTGAAATAAAAAAGAAGGGAAAGATAACATTTAACCGTAGTATACAGAGAGCGACTAGTTCGTACTACCACTTCATTTCCACGTTCTCAAGGCTGTCAATGAACGCAGTCACAGATGCGCAGTTTGATACATTAATTAACATATGCTCGGCAGCGATGTTCTTACCGTGATAGGATGCCCTGTGCAGGAAGCGTCCCGGAGGCGGGCTCGCACCTCGCAGCAGAGCGGGCGGGCTTCCGGGCGCCAGCCCCGCGACGGCCATGGCGGGGAGGGGCGCCTGGCGCAGCGACGCGGCGATCCTGTGCATGGTGGGGTGCAGCGAAGACGAGGACGATGGTTCGGTGCCCGCTCGGAGCAGGCCCGACGAGCCGGGCCGGAACAGCGGGGGCGTGTCGTGCGAGCTCGAGCTGCAGCTCAGGATGGGTCGCTCGTGGCTGTCCTGCTTGCTGAGACACGGCAGCCGGAAGCTGCCCGCGCGCACCGCGCCCACCAGGCCTCGGCGAGGGGGCGGGGTGGGCGCGCGACCGATAGCGCCCTCTTCGTCTTCGCCGCTGGTACTTTTTTGAGCGGCAATTTTTTTGGGGGGAACCATGCCGTCGTGGAGGAGTAGGGAAAGGTGTGCGTGTGTGTTAGGGGCATGGTAATGGGAGACGGGGGTTTGGCAGTTGTAATTTTTTTTTCAGTTTTGATGATTTCGAAAGTTTGCGGTTTAAGAAAATCGTGGCAGGCAGATTATTAGGGACAATTTTAGTGGTTTTGGCATCATCATGGAGATGTTATCATTAGATCGATTATACAAACGGAGGAGCAAGGATATGCGTCAATACAACCAGTTATATCGATAAAGTTTTAGTTCGGACAAAAGAAATATATCACGGTGAGAGAAAATATGTCAGATCAGTGACACAACAAAATGTAGATGTGAGGACGATGTTTTAGTGACGTATCAGTAACACAACAAAAGTGCAAAAGAGAATACGAGGAAGATATTAACATTCCGTTAATCGTTCATATGAGAGTTCACGGTGATGTTAAAGATAAGGTGCGCATATGAAACAGCGGAAATTGGGCACATCGAGTTCAGTTAAAGACGACAGCCAATCGGATGTTGTAACGGGCACGGACGTTAAATTAATTGTAGGTATTTGTGTTTGTTCGTGAGATGATAATTTGGTGAGGAGGGAGTAAGAGGAAGGGATGGGGGAGAGAAGTTAGAAGACGCACTGTTAGCATTAGGTCGATACACAGGTAAACAACACAGGATCTATGATAGTGCACGAAATGTAAGTGAGGGGTAACCAAGCACCTTTGTAGGCTTCTTCAAATCACTGCAATCGCGTTAAAAATGCACTCTACACGTTAAAAGAAAAGAAAAAAAAAACCATTAACACTCAGTAATGTCGATGTATGAGTTGCTCAGCACTTTTTATTTTATAGCGAAACTTAAAAGAAGAGCTACTTAGATGTCCTGGTTCAGCTAGCGAGTTCGTGGTACTCACACAGGAAGGCACCCATGCGCATGTGTACAGGGAAAACATAACAAAGGCGCCTGTCTTCGATGCATATTTACCCACGCATATCGTTTGTACGTGCAACAGTTGGTGATGTCCTCGTTCAATAAAAGCTGAGTTAAGACATGCACTACCAAAAGACAATGAATGAATATCTTGAGGACAATATTCCGTCTATGGACGCCTATGTCACGCACTATGAACAACAGTGCTCGGTCCCTCGCGTAATTTTTGTGCATCTATGAATACTTCTCACATGGGCACAACTCCTCGTTCCGTTTGCATACTGAGAACAACACGCCTGCAAGTAATCTGGTGGGCCAGGTTATTGGTTAGGCATCGTTAGTGCCGCAAGTGTCCGCAAATATGTTGATGCACTACATTCATGCATGCTAAACATGCCGTATATATTAAATACGCATTTTGCGTCAGCTATGTGTTAGACACGTGTAACACCTATCAGCACACCAGCCACTTGTTAGGTCACTCGCGTAGCGTTGGCAAACTCTGACGATGCTGTGGGCGGTACCATGGGAAACCAGATCAAGTGCGATTCTGCCATTGCTTACAGAAAACGACTAAACGGCGAATGAAGTTGTGACCAGTGAATGCATTTTCTGAATAACATCTCAGGCGTGCCTGCATTCAGCAAGAACCGACGCTGAGCTTCAGACTTTGCCACGGTGCGTTTATTTCATAAACTGGCGAAGTAAAATACCATGAGTGACTTTGCGTCAGCCGTCTTCTTCATGCAAAATCTGAACCGTGCAACCATGTGCCAGCTACCAGGCCATTAGCCTCTTGCTCCAAGAAGATATTTAGCCTCAGTAGTCGCATCTGTTTCAGAAAACTTGTTGAAGCTATCACTTTTTTAAGATACAAAGATAAATAAAAGCTAGCACAACAGTATTCATCTGATGTTTGTGAAATTCCGCTCTCAAACAGATGCCTCGACGGCGTATGTTGCGGACAGTCAACCCTTTAGACGACAACGCCGAGACCTCTAGAAATAGCGGTTGATAATAGTCAACTATCGAAGCCCAGGAGTTCGTTAGCAGCTTGCTATTTCGACTGAAAAGATGGTCCACTAGAGTTCATGTGTCATGTAAAGGAGACAGCTGGCGTTTATGGCCTCCTTATTTAACGCATGGATGTACTAAAATTTATGGAGCATAGGGTACCTTCTGAAATTTTCAAAAATGTCTGGATCATAGGTTATCACCTGAAATGTTGGATGGAACTATCTGTATATGTAAGCCTCTCCCATTTTCTTTTTTCGGCGCAAAGAAGCACAGACCACAAAAGCTTAAAAAGGTTGTGCCTTCTGGACCAGCAACGACGGCCTTCTCGATTCCCAAGACGACGGGAATCGCTTCGTATTATCTATATTGCTGACAACTTCACTGCTTCGCGTCTTCTACTGACATCCCTTGAACATGCGCTCTGTGCTGCATTTCTTCCTCTGTCCCCCATACACTGACATTAAAAAGCTGTTACTTATTCAATTCAAGAAGCTGCACTCTTCTATTCATTACTTTATTTTGAACTTGTGTTTGCTCTTCTGCATTGTGTACAAAATATATTATAAGTACCACAATTAACCATGCCATAACCGTTCACCCATAACCAAGTCGGCACCCGTATAATCTACGCTCAGTAAGATCATGAAAAATGGCAAGCACTGCGTACCACTGTAAAAAACGCGAGCATTGAACGCCATCGTGTTTAAAAGTACGACTGCATAATTACGCCGGTACCAACCCTCGACGCAAGAAAGACGGCGCCATCTTGACGATTCAAAATATTGCTTGAAGAATTAATGATACTTGATAGTCTGGTGCCATGGTGCATTCGCAATCTCAACGGCGTTGAACAATGGCGTAGCTGGACACCACAATGCTTTTACGAACGTCATTGCGCACCCTATTAGGCATGCGATCTTACTGAGCATTAAATTACTTTAAAGGAAATGCGTTGCATGCATTATTGTATTTCTTTCTCTTCTTCTATCGACAGGGATGTCTTGGTACCTTTCGGTGTAAATAGCCACATAGGTTTTTGAGAGTATTAAGCATACCTGATGCATGTAGGTCTTGTGACAAGGGCTTAAATCGCATTACCTTTCCTTAACAGTAATATATATTGAATGGTATTACATTTTGCATTGCCCTGCAAGAAGTGTTGCTTTTATTTCTATACTTTCTCTCTGTCCTGATATTATTCGGGGGGAAAGCACTTAGTTACTACAGTTTAATACTCGTACAGATGTTTGATGTATGCACTCAGCTATGCTGACAAACATATGCATCGAGAATGCAGTCGCAAAGCAGCGATACCGAGCATCTTAAGACTCGACCGCACTTCCGCCTAAAGCACAGAGCGCGCGGGCGTAGATGGCGCCACATGGCCGCGCGTACTGGCGAAGGGAGGTAGCGTCACGTACTGGGGCTGGCAGAAGTAGAAGTCCGGCTGGAAGGAGGCCCTGGCGGCGAACGCCGGCGACCCGCTGCTCGTGGTCGTGGACGGCTGGCGCGCCGAGCGCGACCGGCGCAGCGAGCGCAGAGGGATGGTCTCGGCGACGGCTCTGCGGTCATCGTCGTCTTCTCCATAGAGCGAGCTGCTGCCGGCGCACGAGCTGCCCGCGGCCGACGAGCCGCCGGGAGCCACGTGCAGCGGCGAGCTGCTGGGCGACACCGACGGTGCCTGGCGAGTCGTGGCCGACGGCGACGATGACGGCGCCCCGCACTGGTCGGGGTCCTCGGTCGACGAGCTGCGGCGTGCGCGCAGCGCTTCACTCGCATCGGCCCTTAAGTAGCACAGCTTCGAAATGGCTAACGAAGACTTACTGAGTGTCCCGCACGGGGCACGACTGGACTTTATAAACTGTGGAGCTCTGCTAACGAGAAACAAGACCTCCTACGCGTCACGGATTCCGCTCAATGCACAAGGAATCCCGGTACGTAAGGCGACTCTATATATAGTAGCTGTTGTGACACGCCGCGTACTTCAGTAATCCTTCCGCATATCAGACGCGAAAAAAAAAAAAACGGGGCGACAACCTCAGAGAAACGCCGAGTTACAGAGAGTTGCATGAAAGTAGCCGAACATATGCACGTTTCTCAGGAACTGGAAGACTCGCCGAACATCACGTTCGCACGCGGGCGCAGCACGCGAACGGTGCAAGTAACGAAGCGTGTGCTTTGTGGATAACACAATAAGCTGCATGTGCAGGCAGTTTTTCAAGGGGTATAAGAAAGAAGCAAGAAATAAAAGTGAGAACGCATTCGCCCATAAAAGGCCCGACAGAAGGAAAGATAAGTGAAACGTCACATGTAGAAGAGAGAGAAACCTCGAAAACACATGAGTGTACTTGAAGGACTGTTTCGCAAAGGGCAACAAAACACGTTTCCGTAAGCAAGCGAGAACCTGAGTGGAAGAATCCAATGATAATGCAAATACATAGTGCTCTACTCTATCGAAATGAACCCTTAGTTCCTGCTCCTACCCCATATTCGCGCCAGTGCCCAAACAGCCAGTTCGTGTAAATAACACAGATAGGTCGAACCACCATAGCACACTTTGCGCAGGTCAGGCGGTATCACATATCACGGTAGCAGTGACACAAACGTGCACATGCGGAGGCTCGGCACACGAGCAAAACATTACATGCCAACATGCAAACAAGCGCAACATACACGCACGTCTGTATTCTGGTGGGCGCAGGCCGACGAAGGTGGCTAATCATAATTGCATCTTTGAATGGTGTGAGAACAGTGATCGCGAAACGATCTGAACTAAAGTTCACGATTGGTAAGCTCGAAGTTCAACAGCGCAATAATATTTAGGAATTCATTTCTGACCTAATGGGGTGCCTGCTCTTCCCGAAGGAAATAAACAGCGCTCAGAAAGGTCAAAGGAATGGGAACACTGAAACGTTGTTTTCATTTCTTCATGCCGTCTAGGAGGCGTTAATTCTTTGCTAAAATCGTGCCCGCGTTTAGCCGCTCTTCCAGTGCTTGCGCAATACAACTGTTCCTTAAGCCCCTATTTAGCCACTTGCAGCAATACTTCGTGCTTTTCTTGCAGCCCCGTGGGTATTTATACCGGAATGCTCCACAGTGGTTTTACCACTTACACAGAAAAGCGTGAATAATAAGCTGCAGAGTAGCCTACAGGTCTATGCGAGCGCGTCTAGACAGTGTGCTCGCACAAGTGTGCGCATTATTGGTGCTCTTGTCTTTCTCTTTCCAATTCACCCTTTTATTCCCTTCCCCAGCGCAGGGTAGCAAACCGGACGCGCGTCTTCTTGCCTGCCTTTTCTTGCCTCTCCCTGTCTTCCTCGCATTGCAGCACTGTCTAAACTTGTCTTTTCTCGTGTTCTAACATCTTGTCAGCCTGGGAGCCCGCGCCAGAACTACCTTGAGGAAGTTGCAATGTGTAAACGAAGAGAGCGATTATAAAGTGTCCTAAGCACGCAAGCGGCACACCATTGAGAAACACAATCGAATAAGCACTGCAGAACATGCGTTCTCACACAACCTCAGGCGGGCAACGCGCTTTTTGTGAAAAGGACAATACGGGAAATGCAGAAGCTGGTAGTAGGAAAGACAGGTGGGAATGGGTAGTAGAGCAAACTGAAATAAAAGAGGCAGTAAGGAAATAAAAGTGAAGAGAGATAAACTCGGGCATCCGAATCAGGCGACAGAGAAAAGGAATACCAGCAGGAGAGCCGGAGGAGCTCGAGCGCTTTGTCACGAGCTCGCACGACGTGCCTCCGCCATGGAAACAGAAAGATAAACGTAGAGATAGACAGGTGACAGAGATAGACACATAAAAAAGAACAGCTGTGCACAGGTCCAAGTTCCACAATGCGCTATTCAGCACAAAAGGCCATGCACTTCTGCATCCGCTCGCAATAGTGCTGTTCAGCGATCACCTAGCTACTACGCCTTCAAGTTGATGTAGCGATGAACACATCATGCATATTTTCGCCGCAATCCATAGCGCTCGAGAATATTGTGCTACTGTAAGAGCACATATGCTAGCGCAGTTTTTAATTGAGCATTATATATTATATTGTTTGCCAAGAAATAACACATACAACGTTGGTGAAAACATCTGAAATGACGCTCCCTTCCTCAAGCACGCGACTGACTCGTGTCCACGACTGGATTACAAGGCTAAGCCGAACGTAGCCGGTGAGCACTACTTATGCAACGTAACATTGTAGACAACGTGTCGCGCGGAAAGCTCTCATAGAAGTGCTGATTACAGGCACAGAAATTATACAATATAGCTAAATGCATCGGCAGACGATCTGTTGTGCGACAGGCCATAGAGATAGCTTAGCTAGAGGCTCACCACTGATATTAAGCCGTGTGGTGATTTACTGTTCGCATATTGCTTGCGTTTTGTGCTATTTAGTTAGGTGTGCGCAGTGTACGTCTTCTCGTATTCATGGGCAGTTTTAGTAGCTTTGTTCAGTGTGAAAGCGATACAAGCTATCGGATTGCCCACTACAACGGCAAACTATATGCTTCGCCCGAAGCATACCTGGAAGGGCTCCTCGGCGATGCCACGGTGCCATCGTGCTTGGCACGCAGCTGCACGTGGTTGGAGGCGTGTCGCTGCGGCAGCCGGTGGTCGAGCGAGGCCGTCGGCGAGACTCTAGCGTGCTGGTAGCCCTGCGGCGGCGGGACACGGGTCGTCCCCGACGCACCGCCGTGCGGCCGGCTCGCTGCCCGCATCGACGACCACATGCTGCCGAACAGGGTGTGGTTGCGCTGCACAAACACAGCCACTTCGCTATCGATAGTGTCGGCAGTAGGGAGGAAGAGGAATGAAAGGCACCGAAGTCAACCACACGCCTGTCTTGTTTCCTGCTCTACTCCGCGGGGAAGGGATTAAACGAAACATAGAGGATGGTGGGACTGTAAGGGGGTAGAGCACATCTGTCTGTCCATTCGGACCTTCAAGTGATCACTCCGCCCGGCCGCATAAAAAGGAAGCTGAAGTAATGCCCGCGCAGTTTGGCTAGCCTGCTTTGCGTAGAGTCGTTTTCTGAAAATCTTTGCCTCTGAAGAAGGCCTCTGGTCCAGTCCACTTAAAACAGCAGTGCCAATAGTAAGTGTATAGCAATGCCACTACACGTCTAGTCGCAGGGATGCTAGCATGTTCGGAGAAAAACTGTGCACGACAAAACGGTACGAATCCTACATTACATAGTGTACAACTTAACGCAAAATATGCAAAGTGACATAGCCCTACTCCACTTTCCGCGTTTCTATAGGGCAGCACGGGCGCCTTGAGCCTTGAACCATGTTGTCTGTAAGGTCTGTCCAACAATGACGCTGCAAAACTTCACCACACTACCTCAGTGATGCAGGTGTAGTGTGCCGCACCTGGTCCAGCGTCGCCATTGCGAAAAGCACACCGTTTTCTTGCATCGGAAAATTTGACACCCTACTGACTGACTCCTCCAAGTACGAAGGGACTGAAAAACGAGTGCTACTGCTACTGCGTTAGTGAGATTATTTTCCGTACAACATAATTTTCTTTGCACAGTGTTAGATTAACCGTACTATACAGTAGGCCGCATTTAAGCACAATATGGATACATGGCCGCGGTCACCGTGAGAGAAAACAAAACAAGAACACGTGTAAATGTCCTTAGACCATGTCTCTAGGCATCACGGTCTTCCGAAGTGGCGTCGGTAACGCCTACTGTCTTTTCAAATCAGCTAACCTCACTGATCAGTAGCAGGAGCGACGACCCGCACTTCCAGACATACACTTCCGGTCCTCGCCTCTATTCTTCCCTTCCACCTTGCAGGATGCAGTTGAAGATATACACCCATCAGGTTATCTTTATTATTATAAAAATACTTGCCTCTATTTGGCACCGGCCATGTTGATATTAAATTTCATAGAAAGAGAACGACATTTCAGGACCAGTCGTTGCTTTACCAGCACAAATTATGCGCAATGTACTTTCTTTTCTCTAAGGCCGAAAGGAATGGGCGCACGCGTCACGAGATCTGCGCGAATGTGCTGTGGTTGTAAACGAAAATGACAAGCTCCGAGCTTCGTGATGCTGCGATACTGGCACAATGCTGTTGTCACTGCAAAATGCACGCATAGTGGCGAGAAACTCACTCGGTGCATGGGTTCGTTGTCTAGTCCTTCTTCGAAGTCCTGGTCCAGGTTCCCGGATACAGCGCGCCGGATTTCGGGCCCCATCTCGTGCAGTTCTCTGAGGCCCGCCTGTTACAGTGACAAGTTCGAACAGCCAGACTAGTCAGCCATGCATCAAGTGTAAATAGTTTACGGTGTGCAGTACAATGCACTTTGGTAAGCACACTTCAAATGATAGGTGCACTCATATCAGCGATGCTAAGCGTGTACAAACCTTGTCCCTTAATGCTAGACCTCAGGACTCTGACAGGGGCCCAGGGGCTCCTGGCAGATGCTTAAGCAGGGTCAAGCCCACTCTAATAACTTGCCGGACACAAATGTTTACATAACCTAACCTTGACTAACCAAACGTAACCAGCATTTTCGAATTCAGTCGGTTCTTTCTTCAGGGGTTATGCATTACGACAGCAAATCTTTACACCAAGTCTATAAAGTTTGCATTGTGCGGTCGCCTGACAACTTGATATTTGTAACAACGCACGGTATTTCGACTAAAACATCTTTTCAACAAAGCATTAAACTATCGTGATCTAGCGTAAACAACGAATTAAGATTGCGACAAGCGACGGGAGAGACGCCTGTTTACCCCCTGCCTTAGATTTTTCTTTTTCTGTTCGAAAGCGTTGTAGTCTTATGGTCTGTTCGATATGTATGAACTGCCTGGCCAAACAACTTGCGCTACCCTGAAAGGGCTACACAACAAACACAATATATGAGCGGCAAGCGTCGCAAATGTAAACTGCTACAGCCTGCTCGCTGAAGCGTCTTGCCTGCAGGGCGACGGTGCTTTCGTTGGGCTCCTTCTGCGATGCTCGCTCCTCTTTGCGCTTCTTGAACCTCCGGAAGTAGTCCTGGATCAGGAAGGTCGCGTAGAACTTCCCCACCGTCACATCGTCGTCCGCTGAAACGGCAATCAACAAGTGCCATGATGAAATCAAGCGATGCGCAGTTCGGAACCGCGTCCATAAATGTTGAAAAACCGCACATAATAACTTAGCTGCAGTCAGGGGTAATGAAGGACCATGGAGGATGTTTAAGCGCTCTTTACGAGGGCTAATAAAAGGATACATTGGCTATGTCGCTAGGCTTTTATCGTTGTTCTTAGAGGCAAAGTCCGGCAAGTTTTCACGGTCAGTGGAGCTCAGTGAAATTCGCTGCGTCCGTTTCTAGGTACACGTCCGTGATTTATGCAGGATTAGAGGCTTGAGACATACCCAGGTTCTTAAAGGTCAATTTTTATCAATTACACCAAACAGCCCACCTGGCTTCCTAGAATTACTGACCCCATTGTGTACTGAGGTCATCGTAGGCGAAGCAGCGAGGTACCACACCGTGGCCTTTGAGATATGCGGGCGCCGTCAGCTGGCTGCGTATACCTCGAGAGCCTGTGCAGATTTCAAATTGTTTGGCGACGCTACCGAAAGGGGAAGGGCGCATCCTCCATTGTACCGCGGAAAAGGCGGATTGACTCATTTCAGGTCACGCCAGGATTGGATTTGAATTTTGCGCTTTCTTGCTTATTAAAAATTATTTTCCCATTTGCTCAGCATTTCTGCTGTCTGCAACGTGACAGAAGCCTGTCAGGAACACAGAAACACCACAACCTTGACGTGGTGAAAAAGTAGCCGGAGTTGACCTCTCTAAAGATGGGGAGAGGTAAAGCATTACTGAGCACCTTCTGCTGCAATCACAAGATCAGTTAACGCTATTTTTGCCTCAAGCGACTTAGTCGGTGCCACATGTGGCGTTCGTTGACTGAACAGCCAGTGCTTTCCAGCTGTGTTGGAAACCACACCTTGAATTCCGTGGTGCGTTCAGTGCAATAATATATGGCTCACATTTTCACAGTAGCATCCACGGCTGATCGGCACAGTTTTCTGACTTTGTGGACGAAGTGTTGCAATGATCTCTACATTAACGTCGGCTCCGTTGGCGCACCTATGACAAACACCTGGATGTTTATTTTAGAGGCAAAGTTGCTGTAGACTTTTTTTCGTCATACGTTTCATTAATACGTTACACACCCCAAAATAACAGCTGTTTCACGTGTGGTCCGATGAAGGGTGCCGACAAAGAAAGGCAAGGAAGCAGGGCATACCTGCGGGCGGCACCACTTGGTCGAGTAGCTTGGGGCTGGTCCTCTTCCAGATCTTCTTTATGATAGCTCTCAGTTCTTCATTGGCAGTGTCAATATTACCTGCCAACAGAAACGTATTCACGCCACAGTTACGGTTGACGAATGAGATAAAGGGGACGCCATGGTCTTGCAGCAGCATGACAACTTGTCTCTTTATTTACTTATAAAAGTTCTAATTCACATTACTGCGAAGACGAATTACAGGGAAAGCGACGCAAATGATGCTCCTTATGGTTTCTCTTGTTTCCTTATGCTGCCCTAAAATATTACAGGAGGACATTTTCATTCTGTTTTGCCGAAGCCTCTCATGTGGGTGAAAATGGATGAAAGCGAGAATCGTTATTTTGCTATCTTCGATATGAACCTGCGAAGGCAACCTGAACACTTTTTCAGGAGGGCGACTTTCAACGTGTGGAAAAATTCACCCTTGTCGTATGCCAAGAGAGAGAGAGAGGCTCCTGCGACATTCCCTGTTCTAAATCGTATTTTGCAATTTGATCAACGAAGAGAGAGAGAGAGAGAATTTACTGGAAGGCAGAGAGGTCGGCCTAAGTAAACAGACTCTGGCCTGCTACTCTGCCAAACCTACTTATAACCTTACCTAGTTGGCGCATTGGGCAACCCGGCATACTAATTTTTATTTTTGTTGCAATAATAACCATTCCGGTGATAGTAGTTTTATGCTCAAAGTACTGTTTTACTCCTCTGTATCGTAGTACAGGGATGTTGCGAAACAATAACTTTTCTCAAAACAGCGACATTATTCCTTGACAATTTCATACATCGGAATGGACAAACGTTGAGTACTCACCGTCTGTTTTAATCTTGAGCGAAGTACGAACTACAGCAAACAAAGTGGCGTTGAACATGACTGTACCATCGCTATTGAGCGGCATGTTCATTGATACTAGTTTCTGAAAAAGAATGAGAAAAAGTGAGATGATTTAATGTGACACAACACATATCAACAATGAGACGTCAAAGCGCTGATGTCTGTTCCTTAAACCCTACTTCCTATTTCGGCGCTTATTATCACGCTACTTCCCGTATTTACTAGAAATCGTTTCTAATTTTCCTACAGGCGCATATTTCTTTTAATTCCAGTCTATTTTGGTGCGTATGGCCGCGAAGATTATATCTGAGGTTTCACGTCCCAAAAGCACGATGTGATTATGACAGTGGAGAGCTCCAGAAATTTCGACCATGACGACAATACGTGAAATGTCAATCTTGTGGAAACGCACAATATGCACCTTCCAAAAGAAAGAGCCGGCGTCTGCAGTTAGAATCAATTTTGACGTCTTAACAAGTCCATGTGCGGCGTTTTGAAAAACCAAAGCACACGAATGACACGTTTTCTGTACGCGCACTTACCCCTTAGTCTCATAGCAACAAGTTTAGTTTTTGCATCCAGAAAACACTGGTGAGCATATCTGCGCAAACGCCTATATATCTGTTCTATATTACACATTTTATGCACTCAACAACATGAACTTATCTTCAAGTGTCCAAGTTGTGCATAAACTTTCTGCTAAATACAATGCATTTTCCAAGGCATCAAAACAAAGCGAAGCGAACACGAAGAAAAACGAGCCAAAGCGTTTAATATGTTTACCAGATCAAGAGAAATATTTTTCTTCCCGGTTATTTTTCGACCGGCAAAATATGCACAACGGCAATGAAAGCGGGAACCCATTCCAAACACTGTACCGGGAAATTTTTCACATGTATTGCATTGGGACGGCGAACGTTACCTAGTTGTGGCCTCACACAACTTTACTTTTATACTATATGGTACAGAAGAAGGAAGCGTGGGCGGTTCTTTTCAGCACCAATCTTAAAAGCGGAGCTGTTTAATCCGGGCACTGGTTCGTTAACCGCGAGCAGAGAACGATCATTATCAGGAAAGAGTTGCTCGCGCACTTTTTCTGTTGCGCTTATGCCCTCAATCCACTACTATATAAAGGCGTTTGATAGCAGAGCAATTAAGTATAGCAAGAGGGTGGGAAGAAGAAGTGAGAAGGGGAGAGAGTCAAGAATAGCGTAGGCATGTACCGTTTAGTATAGAAGGGGGTGGCAAACATAGTGAGAATGAGGACAGGAAGGAGAAGGGGGAGAGCAAAGCATACCACAGTCTTGTACAGTATAGTTCAATAAGGAATGGGAAAGGGAAGCGAGGAAAAGGGAAAGGATGTGGAGAATGCCACCTGCTACGCTATATCCCGAGTCTTCGCACCACTAATGAGTAGCCGCCTGAATTTTTCGTCGTAGCGATAAAGTCAAACTAGCAATAATACAAAATTTCCAGCCTACTATATATTGTGAATCTAATGCTTTCTTTTTAAAATACGGCGAAATTGTCAGCTTTACTGTCACTTAAGAGATTTAAAACTCACGAAATTTGTACGAAAGCAAGCTGTTACCATGAACAAAATAGACTGAGCGTTGCATAAATTCAAGACGAAAGGGCTGAATCGATCAAACTTATCGGTTAATTGGAATAACTCGTAACTGCCTTATGTTGAACGTGTCTGGATGTTAAGATGTTAATTTCTTTACGGAGTAAATGCTCATTTTTGTGGAATATATCACACTTCTTAAACACCATGTACATCAACGACGGCCAGAGTCTATTCAGAGCAAGACACGCGGTGACACAGACATCATAGCGCAACCTACGTACCTTGCAGGCGACCCGATGGGGGCAAAGCTTGCCAAATCCCAGCGGGGGTTGGATCTTCCGCAATAGCGTCACCACGTCCAGGTGCTTGATGCGTCCTCTGAAAAGAAAGAAAAAAAAAGTGCCGGCTTTGATACGGATCATTCACAATTGTAATGTAAACGTCATGGTTTTACCGAGAAAAGGAACAGCTGC
Source organism: Hyalomma asiaticum (assembly GCA_013339685.2). NCBI lineage: Eukaryota > Metazoa > Arthropoda > Arachnida > Ixodida > Ixodidae > Hyalomma > Hyalomma asiaticum. Next base: position 91,707,542 of record CM023489.1, on the reverse strand, counting down.
GCGAGCTTTTGGTTGCGAGGATAGCTCGCACGTTTGCCGTATACATGAACAACTGAAGTGGCAAATCGTCTGAGCGGAAATTTACAGGTAAATCAAGACTTAGGAATGGCAAGGAATGCACATTCCGTGTATGTGGCACGAAAGTAATCATATAAATTTCTCAAAAACGAAGTGTCACAAATTGTTCGAAATACTCTTTGAACTGGGACGCATGCAGAGGCGGAAGTAGAACGGCAGTAATTGCCTTCTTCCTACGCTGTCGACAGGGAAGAGATCAGAAACGTTTCTCACACCTCGCTTTCGTTAAGAGTGTGTTTAAGTCTAGTGTTGGTTATCACCAAATACATAAAATTGGGACATAGTTATCACCAGACAACAATCGCTTAATGAAATGTACCGAGCTTAAGGGTAACCGCTTCTCAATTTCTTAACTTCTAATCAGATAATGTCGTTGCTACAGTGCAGTCTATGTCGTATTTACAAATGCGAGGCTCAACACGAGCTTGAAAATTTTGAGGAATTAACACGCGATAGCGGTCGGAGCAATTTAATTTAAATTTGTTTTACACGGCTCTCACGAAGCTCCCTCCTGAACGTTGTGTGTTGCTTATGGCTGGATCGTAGATGACAAATTTGGCTTGCAGTAAAATTAAGTGTCTGGTATTCTTGTAGCGCAACACATTTGCTACTGCTGCGGTTCTGATTAATACCAAGCCATTCTGATTAATACCAATACCAAGCCATTTGCCGAAACCAGGATCATTGTGACTTTGTAACTAAGACATATGCAATGTCTTCTTAGAAAAAAATTTGACTAGTGCTAGTTAGGAGGCTACCTAAAGGGCTCATAAAAGGAATATGGAGCTTCCCGGCTGCAATTTTCATTGCTTTAAAGGGATCGACAAGTGAAATCGCGGCAACCGAAACGTGGCGTAGCCTTTTAGTGAAGCCTTGATACTGCGCTGTGGAATCTTTAAATTGCTTTCCGTCGCCTGCTGTTCATATGACCATATATATAGGCGGTATTAAAATTGCGCTGGGTACATACAAACGCATTCCCGCCTTGTTATTTGTTTTGTACACAGTAAAAGGAGTCGACGCTGAGAAGCGGCGCTACTTTCGTGGCAAGGCATGAAGCGCATGCACTCTGTCACGCCAGAACCTGGCGCAAACACACCCGACGGCTGCCAGCCACTCTTTGCAACATGCGTTGCGTATAAGACTCCATTAGGCAAAAAATGCTGATAAAATATTTTTCATGGCGCTTTCCTCGTTGCATTGCATGATTTCACGCCATGACCGGTAAGCATTTCCGCTGAAATAAAGAAAACAAGTACCTTAGGTACCTTAAAAATTGTTTGGCGGTCCCTATAAGCATTTTATTCTTTTTTTTTCTTTATTCAGGAATTACCCCGCATTGCCCTTGGGCGTTACAGCAGGGGGGGGTTTACAACAGAGATACAAATAAGTCTTCATTTGCACAACATACTTGTTTTTCCGAAAGCTTGTTCCAGTCTGTTACACACCTCGGAAAAAAAGAATTAGCTAACATGCACGTCCAGGGCCGGTATTCACGGATTTTCACGGACATGCTGATACCAAAATATTTCTTCGCAGTATCCAGTGCACATATAATAAGGTGCGCTTGAAATCCTAGCGTTCTTGCGCTCACGAAACGCCCATGCGACACCACAGGCCGTCATAGTTGTTATTCAGTGACGTCACTGCAAGACGCTTAATAACGTAGACATATCTCTAACTTTCGTTTGCCCTAAAACAATATATTTACGTGAGAGCTAGAGAGTAAGGAAAGTGTGGTGTCATCGTACGAAGAAAGTCTGAACCATGATTTGTTTTCCCGTGGCCTCCGCGGTACGCCAATCTCGGAGGTCACGGGGGCGAATTAGATGACGTCAGCTGCCCAGTTGAGGGGAACGTGCTTGGGAAATCAAAACCTTGTTCTTTACTGCTGGAAATCAGCTCAGCCGATCCAATGAACAATGTATATCGTACATTTGAGGGTCTGGACTCTGAACACACACATCCTGCAAAATTTTCAGCAAACGTTTCCCCGCCCATTTGAAAGCGGGCTTAATAAAATTAGACTATAAACCAGTGTATTATAAGACAGAACAGAATGGGGCAAATTAAGGGCTCGTTCATTTGTTAGAGAGAACCTAATGAAAGCGATAGATAAGCCTATGGGAACTCATAGGTGAAATTATTGTAGTCCTTTAGTCGTAGTGTAGTAATTATAGAATAGACAGAAAGGACTTAATGTACAATAAAATAAAACACTTGTAAAGCATTGGACGCATTATTCGAAGGTCGCAGGTTCGGTCACTACCGAAGGCAGGCGTGTTTTTTCGTCCACATTAAGTCATTGCCTCTTATTTCGTATTTACTGTACTACGATTAAAAGCCTACAATAATTTCCCCTATACTTTCCTAGGCTTCATTGCCTGAAGGCTTCATTGGGGTATTAATAAGAGCTCTTTGACACGTCAGCGGAAATCTGAATGCACAAGTGCACCTTCCAAACACTATAACCCTTTGGGGAACAACATAGCATGATGGATTGTGCCAAGAAAACTGTTTTGAATTCCACTGTTGCAGTGTGTATCGCATAACACTGTTGTGGCGCCGATAGAGTTGTTTTGAATGTTTTCAATTTTGTTTAAACGTTTGCTGTTTCCAATGACGCCGTTTTTCTTCGCATTATTAGGGACATTTAGCGTGTCCGGTAAACCGGTATACGCAAAGTTGTAGCGGATACTGGATAGCGTGTAGCGTTGTTTTTCGCAGTGAAGTGGCGCCAGCTATGGGGGATGAACAGAACAAGCAAACCTGCGTTATATGTCCTCTGAGATTCCGGAAGTCACTCGCTAAGCCTACAGCTTCGATAATTTCAGTCTGACTCTCAGAAACGGCGTTGAATCATCACGGATACCTTACTGTCGAAGCTGCATGATACAAAGCTAAGGCAAATACAACCGTCAGTTAGTTACTTAAGGGCTACAGAGCGCGCGACGACCACTTGAAAGATTCGAAGCGGAAGGCATACACTTTGGTCAGTCGGCCATGTTTGCCAATGCGCTGTTTACGCCCGGCATTCCGCTCTACGCAAAGCGCTTGCGTGTAGCGGTTTAGCGGACACGTTAAATGTCCCTATTGCTTCTTCGTAACGCCGTTATGTCACTACAGATAAAATCGCTATACACAAAATCGAGATGCCCGCACTGGAGAAAAAAATGACACCATCTCCCGCTAAAGGGGACCATGAGGCGATGCGAAGCACCACGGGGGGTGCACACCGCGTTTGCATCGGTTTGACGCTAGCAGACGCTGCCTGCGTCAGCGTTGTCTCATGGCGGGCGAGGGCGTGTTCTCGTTCCTTGCGAGCTCGTAAAGCGTTCATCGAAGAAAGAGCGTTTCTATAGTCAACGCGCGCCGTTCGGAGAGGAGGAATGCCGAGAGGAGAGGAGATGAGACAAGGAGAGGAGGGGGAGGAGGATGCGCAGTGCGGGTGTGGGCGCCGCACGGCGGGTGGATGGAGGGAGGGAGGGAATGACATAGCCCCGACCATAAGCTGATTCGCATCTAAAAAGTTAAGCTGCAGTTGTACTTAAATGCGATATCTGTGCAAGAGGGATTGGGTAACCATAGCAGCCGTTATGGAACCATCGCTACGCCGAAAAATAAGACAAAATAAGCGCGATACTCACTTGGCGTCAGGGTCGTATTCCGACCACAGGCGAACAAACTCATCTAAGTGGTGAGGTCCCAGGATCGACCAATCACGGGTCAGGTAGTCGAAGTTATCCATAATGACAGCAACAAAAAGGTTGATGATCTGCGCGTAAGAAACACAAACGTAAGAAGCAACGAGCGGTCAGCGCATTAAAAAAAATAATAAATGAAAAATACAGGAGCACATGCACACACTCGAGCATTGAGAATTGTAGGACAGCGCATATTTGCGGCTTCATCGTTTCGGAAACTTATGACAAAGGTAGTTTGTATGAGACACCATTGTGAAATGCACAATGTGCGGCCGTTGCGCGCGCCATTCTTCCATTGCGCTCATGCCTTTAGTCCGCTACTACATAAAGGGGGAAGCATTTCATCAGACACTATAGAAAAACAGCAGCGCTCTGCCCAGATTCGAGGAGCCGCGGCGCCGGTGCCTGCCGCGCGGAATGTCGCCACGGCTGCGGAAGTGACGTCACCGCGTCGATCCTCGTAATAAAAGCTCCATGTCGCCGGCGCGGCGACAAAGCGCTTTGCTTCTACGCGCCGTGCAGAACGTCGTGAAAATGGGGCGACAGGAAAAGTGCCTAGCTCCAGATGAGGAAGAAGCGCGGCGCGAAATTTCGTACAAATGACCAATCGTACATGGTTTTCATTATTCCTGTAAAAAAAAAAAGAGTCGAAGGGGGGCAACTCGCAGATTATAGCTCGCATCACTTCCAAGACGGAGAACATGCTTAGGCTCATACTCAGGGTCTCGAACCGCAGGGGCGGGCTGAGCGAGAGCAATCTCCTTCGGCTCTACCATGCGTTTCTCATGAGCCACATTAATTACGTCGCTTCGGCGCTGCACTGGTCCAAAAGGGAAGAGGCAAAAATCGACGCACTAATGCGCACGAGTATAAAGCGAGTTCTAGGGTTGCCTCTCAGCACGAGCACCGAAAAGCTCATACAACTGGGCATGCATAACTCCCTCTCGGAGGTGATCGAGGCGCAGAAAATGGCTCAGGTAGTGCGCCTATCGTCCTCGCAGGCCGGTAGACGTATCCTGGAGTCCATTGGCTGCGGTCTTACACAGATTCGCGAACATAAAGTGACTCTACCGTCTTCTATCAGAGGTACATTTGCCGTAGCTCCACTTCCCAGGAATGCCCACCCGCAGTACAATGTAGGACGCCGCATAGCTCGGGCCCGTTCCTAATTGAAGTCAGTTGCAGACAGCCCGGACCTCGCTACGTTTGTCGACGCAGCACAGTACGGGCGTTCTGATCGCTTTTCAGTGGTCTCAGTCGACCATAGTGGCAAGCTCCTATGTGCTGCGTAGGTTAGAAACGTTTCGGCAACGATTGCTGAGCAAATTGCTATTGCTGTAGCAATGAAGGACGTATCGCGTCCAAATGTCTTCACGGACTCGCGGTCCGCTGCCAGAGCTTTCGCCTCGGGCTCGATCTCGCGGGAGGCAGCAGCTATCCTCGGCGAGGGGGCTGCCGGGTTTCACACCATAACATGGTTCCCGGCCCACATGGGGGCCAACGTACACCCCGATGTCCCCAACGCCAATGAGTTTGCCCATGACCGTGCGCGAGGTTTCACTCACCGCGGCGGTCCCGGCGAATTCACGGGCGGGGATGCCGGCAGGTACAGGGACCCGCTCCTCACTTTTCACGAGATCGTGACTCATTATCATCTCTCTCGGAGGGTCTTTCCACTTCCTCACCCTAAACTCACTCGTCCGCAGTCTTCGGCCTTCAGGATGCTCCAAACGGGGTCTTTCCCTTCGCGAGGCAGGTTTAGTAACTTCTCGCCCAACCTTGAACCGCATTGTCCGAACTGCGGAGAGGCTTACTGCTCACTAGCTCACATGCTCTGGCAATGTCCTGCGTTACGTGACACAGAGTTCAGCAAAGAAGAGGACTGGGAGGAAGCCCTGAGAAGCGGCGACCTTTCGGTTCAACTTCGGGCTGTCCAGAGAGCCTGCGAGAGGGCGGAGGGCCACGGTCTTCCTGTCCCTGCGTGGGAGCGGCCCGCAACTGCTACAGGATCCCCCTAAAAGGGGACGTCCAACTGCAGTTTCTCAGGACAAAAATAAAGTTCTGTGCCTGCCTGCCTGCCTGCTTCCCGTCTGTGTTGTAAAACATAATTAAGTTATTCTTCTGTATAGGTTTTGTGAATCGTCTGGTTTGAATAGTTAACATGCACAATTCCACTAAGTAAATTCCCACCAATTCCTCCTTTTTCTATCTATTCCTTTGAATCCTTTCAAATCAAAACGTAACTATCACATAACTCTTGTCCAATCCCCCCTGGTGGGTAAGAGTCGTGGGGTCTTCATGATTATTATCATCATCATCAAGGCACCGCACCGCTACTAAGGAGTGTGTGAGACGGCTGCAGGCAGACAACGAGTACCGCGCCGCACCGAGCACCACGCCGAAACCGACTCACCCACCAAGTATCGCGACAGAGTATTGCGCCGACGAAACCTCGGCGAAGCGGTGAGCCGATGTTAAGAGCCCGCTAAAACGGCAAAACAGTTTGTATATGCAGAGGTGTTGCCAGAATTATCCAGTCCTGCGAGTCGCACCGGCGCACAGCTACAAGGGGATGAGTGGCAACAAAAAAATGAAAAACGAAAGAACAACACTGTCCATAGTTTAATGTCCGGGCGTTCTTTGCGGTTTCGCGTGATGCCGTTCAAGAACATCGGAAAGCTTAGCTCAACCGAGATAAAACTAACTGGCACCGCAAGCTTCGCCCTTTGCACAGCGTTCGTACTGCTCCCTAATTCTTTCCTACACATGTGGTGGTTTTAAACATTGCAGTTCACTTCTACTTTTTTTGCAGTTTCAAGTTTAGGCGACCAATGAGTAGTTATTTTTCTTCTATGCCTCACGCACATGTTTCAGCGAGGTCTATATCAACGATGAAGTATGATCGCAAGAAGGCTGTTTCAGGCTAACGTCGTTTTAATTTGTTCTGCCACGTAAGGAGGTGATGCCGCTTAGGATAGCCTGTTGTGCGTCACCTAGTTTTCCAGCGGCCCGACAAACTCAAGGGAGTAGTAAATTATTCTAGGTATAGAACAGGGTTGTTTGCCAAGCATGCAAAATAACCTGGTTTTGTAGACATACTCCTTTTGTTTCTTGGCATGAGGTTGAACTCAGTAGAACACCGGAATTGATTACGCGCTTCCGAGCAATACAGTTTGCAATTGCAGTTATAGGCACCCATCGCATGTGCTACAACGTAATGTATACATTTACCAAGCCATCGACAACTGTACTACTAATTTTTTTCTAGTACCCATTCGTGTACTTTTACTAGACACCTTCTCCTTCCTATCTGTTCTTATTTGCGTATGTTGTCTATAACTCCTATTGTATTACTCTAGCAAATTCATGAAGAGGTCACTTCTTATTTCAAGTGTTTTATGCTGATCAGTTTGACAATATGTACCGCACTGTTCGTGCTATAACTTATCCATCTTCTGTGAATCTCTCATGCACAAGGTCGTCATGTAGTCTCCGACCCTGCGATTTTGTCCTGTACTGTGTAATTTGTTAGTCACGACCTAGTGCATCTAAAAAAACCACACGCTGCTATCTACAATCCCAAGGTTGTAAGCACATGCACACCTAAGTCGTACTTGTACTGTAATCGGAACTCACGAGGTAACAGAAAGTAGCGTAAACTTGCAAATGGTTCAATGTCCGCTAAAAACACAATGTGTGCCATGGAAATCCACATCAAACTTTCACAAAACTGGAGTCACTGCTAAAGTAAATGAAAATTCGAGATGATTTCGAGAGGCGTCGGGAGCAAAGCAAGAAACATGACAATCTATGGGGAGCCCTTCAGTTTTCGCCACTAGTGGTACAATGTCAGGTGTGCAAGATGCACACGTGCAGGAAGAACATATTTCAAATGTGCACTAGCAACCAACTCTCTTCAGAGCGCAATGTGAAAGATTGTGCACCGGTGCTGCGTCGTTGTTCTGTTTTAAATACTTGTTTCGACTAGACAAACCGGCTCATAGTTCGCACTTCACAGTGCCACTTTGTGTTGCTGTTTTTCAGTTCTCGCTTCGATGTCCGTGTAACGCAGGTCCAGAAGGTATGGGTGCACATGAACTAGCCCAGTGTTATTCGCGTAAGCATGCTTATACTTGCCAGGAAGGAGCAGAGGATGTAGAAAGAGATGAAGTAGATGAGCGCCACGTCGCTGCCGCAAGGTGCCTGGTCTCCTTCTTCGGAGGCCTTGTCGCAGCGGACATCCTCCGTGTTCAGGCACGACAGCATTATCTCCTGCCACGACTCGCCTGTCGCTGACCTGCGTAGTTCAGTTCACGAAGACGTGGAGTGAATGTGCAAGTAAAGCAGCCTCAAAGCAATGACAACCGTATTAGGCGTGTGTTAATCCCGCTTAATACGTTTAAAGTTGCTGACATTAGAAGTTTGTGGCGTCAAGCTTATGACAAATGACGAGTGTGAAAGGCGAACACTGGAGCCTGAATCCAAGAGCGAACGCGTTCAGCACATTTAAAGATTTCTGTCCCGTTTATTACCTTTAAGCTTACGAAGGTTAAGAAGTTTGCGTGGATTAAGTGGCGGCAGTTGAGTACAGTATCGAGTTCCTTGAACAAGATGAGAGAGGCCTTTGTCCTGCAGTGATGATGATGATGATGATTGCGGTTCGGGCTTGTTAGTACTGGTGCATATAGTCTAAAACAGACCACAAACGGGACACTTAAAAGTAAGGCCCAAGACCACTGGCGTTGATTTCTAACATGGTGCTGATGACGACGACGACGATGACGATGATGATGTGGTGGTGGTGGTGGTGATGCAGGTGGCGCGAACTCCACACAACTCGAGTTTGCGCACAATGAATTGGCATTTATCGGATCGGATAAAGTGAAAGTAAAGGCACGTTCACAAACACTGCAGAAGCATTCACGACATGTCTTGGAAATTGTCTAACATTCTTACTGCGGAAAAGAAAGTGAACATAACAATGCTTTCTTTTACTACAAAAAATGTAAGCTAAATTTATAAATACAAAATCTCTGGAATATTGGTTTAGAATGTTTCCAGGCTAGATCCCCTCTAAATGGTATTCGGATTGATGAACTATGGCAATGTGCCGCACCATATACAAATAAGAAGAGAGAAAAACAAGAAAGGATGCAATGTTTCTTTCTTGTCCTTCCTGTATGTTTTTCTGTATGTTTGTATGGCAAGGAAATTTACTGGCGAATCGCGCATAGGTGGACACCGGGAAACGGTGTTTTTATTTGATAAATTTAGTAGGCTCCTATGCAAATTCCTCATTAGAAATCTACGGGACCTAAATTATTGACTGCGGAAAGGCCTGAACTTTCTCTCCCTCCCTTTTTTTTTTTCCGCAATACTGAACCGCTGTTTTTAAAACCGTCGCCGTTGCACATGAAATCGACTGCACTGTAGAATACAAAATTCAGTGTGGAATATTTTCACGACTGTTCATTCGGCCACAACCACACCAGCAATTGCTAGACCCTATTCGTCTTAATCCGAGGAAAGTTTTGTGTAAGAACAGGCGTCAGAACCGCAGCAGCCTTAGGCACCTCTATTTAGTAGCGATGAATACGGACAAGTTAAGATGTCCGGTTGTGTTCAGAGCCGCAATGTCTCGCTCCGAAAAAAAGGGCCTTTGTGCCACAGTGGACATTCGCACAACATCTCAGTAGCAGAGAAAAAAAGAACAAACAAATGCCATCGTACACAGTTACAGAAAATGACTAAATTCGGAAAAAGAGAATACTTCTGTGTACAGCGCGTGTTCACGTATTCTGCGAAGAAATGCAGATGTTATGCACAGTCCCAAATTTCTGGTAAAGATCACATAAAATATAAAATGAATTTATTCCGTTTAAAAAAGCAATAATATAGGAAGAAGCCACATAATATAGAAAATGCAGCGTAACCATGTTAAAAATAAAACTTAGGCGTCAATAGCTTGCTTGATCCGCAGGAATGGAGTTGAACTGGTCAAAAAAGAAGTCGAAATCGCTTCCGGCCAAGAGTAGTTTTTGAAGAGAACACGACAAAGCACTTTTGTAACATGAAATGACACCAGTAACCTCTACGTTGGTAGTATTCACTCACCTGAAGAGAACCAAGACGGCTTGTGGAAATGTCTGAAAGTTGTTGTTGCGGTCGATGGCGCTATCTTCATTCTCCAAACCAATTTTACCAAAAAGCTGCACACGAGAGAGACAGGAAAAGTATAGGAGTAACTACACTCTGTTGAAGACATCAGTTTCTGTCTGCCATATAAACAGGACGCGCACAGAGAAGACATTTATAATGAACAAGCTTAACACTCCAAAATGGCAAAGCACAATACATTTAAATTTGTTTGACCCTATATATTCTGGGTTTAACGTGCCAGAAATGTCAACGTAAGGGACGCGGTAGCGGCGGACTTCGGACTAATCTGCACCTCTCACATTATGCGAGACAAGCGGCACGGAATGTGCAGTGCTGTCCATCACTTCTGCTTCCTCTTTTCAGCGTACCAGCGCTGTCAAAACAACTTTTTACCTATTAAGTGTGGTCAGTTTATGTTTTCAAACCGGACTGAAATCATCCTGATAAGATAATTAACGAATGGCTGCTTACTACAATTCACAGGGCTAACAAAATAGAAATGTCCAAATTTTGCATTATATCTCTACAGAATGCACAACTATTGCCATTAATTCATCGCCGTTTAAGCGATGCTGTCATTTCTTAACAGGCGCCGCAGAGCCCGATGTCTATGATGTCCTTTGAATATGATTACACACTTTCTCAGTGTGCCGTGAATTGAACGAATGGTTTAATCTTCGTTGCGTGTTGACTAATGTCGTGTTTCATGTGGCAGAAGCTGCGATTAATACTCGTTCAGCGAAGCCGCCGAACCCATTCGTTCGCACGTCATTAACTGGTGCGTACACTGAAGAGGATTGAAATAAGACGCTGACCACGATAAAAGCAAACAAATGATGCGTACACTGTTCAACAGCGACCATACCAAGCAGTAATTGCTGTGCAAGTTCGTGATCCTTGGGCCAATAGGGCTGCGCAGGTCATGGCAACACAAATACAGAAATAGGAAGTAATAGTATTTCTATATTAGCAAAAAAAAAAGTGTTTTCTTTTCGCGCCTTCAAAACCGTTCGATGGTTAGCACGAAATGAAAATTTCCAAAAGGCTTTCTGCGATGTCACACGCGAGCAAAAACGAAACGTCGCTGTTAATAACGTAGCCCACCTGCGTTTATACGTCACATCTGATGCACCAAACGAATAGAACCATGCTCATTAGTTCAAACGCATGGTTATACGTCCTTCTGTAGCAAAAAAAAAAAAAAAAGAATGCAGTAGTGCCATAGGGCTTCTTTGCTCACCTGCATTCCAATAACTGCATAGATGAAGAAGAGCATCACAATGAGAAGGGCGACGTAGGGTAGGGCCTGCACACAGAATAGCAGCAAGGAACAAGCTGAGAACCCGAGCAACAAAAGAAATTATGTATAAGCGGCAGACATGCGCTTCTGAAGGCGTGTCTGTTGCGATGGTAGATCGATTTGTCCAGCACAGGCCTAACCCCTCAAAGCAATATATTCGTTCCAAAGAAATCGTGGCTCAGGTATGATAGTATTCGCCGTATTTTTGTTGCCCACACTTAGCGAAAGGCGACACGTGCAACCTCTTTTAAAAATCCATAAGCTACGCCCCCCCCTTCCCTTAGTGCGGGGTGAGCCGGTAATACTTGTGTGTGAGCTGCAAGTATGAACGCCAGCAAGCAACGAACTAAAGCTGTCACACAGATCCGTCGTGGGTGTTTCTCTGTCTTATTTTTCAGCGGGTCGAGACAGGGCCCAAAGACATATCGTGAAAATATGGCTTTTGAGAAATTTTGGCACATTTTGTTTGTGCGCACGTCAGCAGCGCTTAAACACTGCGCTTCGCCGAAGAGAAAGTTCAAAGGCCGAAGCTATCTGCATCGTAGAGCCTATTAGAGATGCAGAGTGTTATGATAAAGCGAGATGTCGACGTTTGCGACTCAAGGAAATGTGACGTTGTGGCCTCTCGAACTTAATTTATTTTCTCCTCTGGCATTAATTTATTTTCTCCTCTGGCATATCAGACGAACACTTGAGTCTGCATACTTGCGCTGAACGGGAGAGCCCGGCGTGTATATGTGTAAAGGCTGTGTCGAAGTCCATGTCAGTCGCAATCGGAAAACGGCGCCAACAAACAGCGTCACGTTGTGATATTGTCAAAACGTCATCACGTAAAGTTATGTGATGACATCATTGATGGTCGGCCGACTTTCGGCCTCTTCTGTCGCGGGCGTTGGGATGTAGTTTTTATGCGATTTGTCACACATAGTTTTCGCATTATTTAACTACACATTTTCTACGCCGTGTCTGCTTCATCTCCATCCCAGCATCATATAAATCTTTGCAGCCCTTCCCAAGAAAAGGGAGAAAAGCTAAGCACAGAATGTGCATGCTCGACTTCCTATTTCTTTGTTCGCCGTTAGGCGGTCGAAAATTCTCGGCGTTCATAAGTCTCTGATATCCTCACATCCTTCATTGCAATGGTTTACACACTTCTTTCGGAGGGTGGAAGACCCCAGCGCCGTTAACAATCTTGTTCCACTCCAATGCGCGCTCTATGACGTGCCTTAGTGGAACCCCCTGGCACCCTCAATAGAGTGGCCGAAGAAACTACTGCAATCGTTTCTTCCGCTGCTCCCTAGACGGCGCCACGGGTTCCACTTTCCTAAGAATTTCCGCGTGACGACCACAGCAACGCCGGCTACGCCGACTCATATACAAGCTTCGCCTGAAAAAAGAAAAGTCACCTGGAAGGACTTGATGAAGGTCCAGAGTAAAGTACGGATGCCTTCGCCTTTGCTGAGAAGCTTGACGAGGCGCATGACGCGGAACAGTCGGAAGAAGTTGATGCTGATGATGTTGGTTCCGGGCTGGGAGAAAGGGGCAATGGAACGCGGAAACGAAGGGCGGCGTTAGCCTCACCGCCCACGAATGACTACCAAGAGGCATGCGACGACAACGTTTTCATGCATTGGGTGCACACCTTCGGCCATGCACCACAGCGCGCAAGCAGCACTGCGACTGAAGACACCAATGCCAATTAATCGCCAATCCTCAAACGTATCGAACGCTCGTCACTTTACAGCAAACCACACATAATTGTCAACTGACAGCATGCTTTGCACACGATGCCACTTCCAAGTGATACTTCTCCCATATCAGCCGCGAATGAATTGAATTGAAAGGACATGTTTTTCCTGGACATGTTATTCGTAATCTTGGCAACATGTATGGTCGGTATTGGCTACATCGGTGAAAGCTCCACAGTTGTCTGAACACGGACGCTATCGTTCGGATGTGTTTTTGTCGTTGCTGTTGTTTATGAATGATTTTGCTTCCATGTGTAACCTGTGCCCGTTTGCACATTGCGTTTCCTTCTGACTGTTCCTACGTATTTGCTTCTCTGGCTGCGCCCAGTACTAAAAATCAACACGTGCCCTTGGATAAACCAAGCGAAGCGCGCTCGTATGAGAGTCCGTCGTCATATAACTAGGTATTTAAGCCTACGGTATGCTAATGTCTCTGTGCCACGCTTCGCTCAACTAAAATGACTCAGCATTATATAATAATCTGGGTGATCAATGCTCCTCCAAAGCTGAATTACTTCTATCTCGCAGTTATGAAGGCTTCAAATTAAATCACATATGTCAATGTGGCGATGGTTAGTATGTGTTTATACGATCTCGATTGTTATTATGTATGCATACGATATCTAAGGGCACCGCGTATACATTGAAGAATAGGGGTGCCCGCCATTATTCTTGTAGTAAAGCCGACGCCGAGATTGAACATTGGCATGACTCCCAGAAGTATCAACAAAGTTTCTCGCAGTGCTGCTTAATCGTCACAGTGCTTGGCAAAAGGTTCCCAGTTTTCCGCAAGCACGGTAACAAGTCACGGATAGCACATTCATTGTAACAGCCCTACTGCGAGCCTTAATACACCGCTTATCTTCAAATGTGGCTAGTCAAGAAAGTCAGAGCTAAAGCCGTAAATCACGGCACGGGGCATTGCGATAAAGCTCAAATTTTGTAAGGCATTCTTTCTTGATCATTTAAGCTACTGTACTGAAGAGGAGACAGATTCTTTGATCATATAAATGAAGAAACCTTCATAACTTGGCACCGTGCTTGACGAAAACGCGAAGTTGCATGCACAGACGCATTCCTAACAGCCAGTGCACCATGGTTTTACACAATTCCAGGCTAGATCTAATCCAGGCAGCCTGCAACTAAGTAATTCGACTTTGGCAACACAGGATATTATGAGGACATCGTGTATTAGCAACACAGGATACCCAAAGGATATCCAGTATTACAGGGACAGGATATCCTGAGAATATAGAGCAGATTTCTGCCGCCTGTATTAGGTCAAGTTGGAAACAACGTGCGTCCAGAAAAACGATGCTAATGCTGTGGCCTTTGGTATATCTTAAACAGTTGCCCGTGGAATCGTACGCCTGCGCAGTCAATGCAACCCCTCCTCACTATAAAGCAGGTAAGTACAGGCGAGCTTGGACAGGTGTTGGTATGATAATTTCTCGTAGTAGTGTCTCACTTGCAGAAAGGCGCACCTTTAAGTAGTACTGCCAAATACCTTATTACACCTCTATTTTCTTTTGTCAACAAACTACCACAAGGCTTGCTTTTTAGAGCAGTCTTGATTTTTTACCGTTCCAAACATCCCCAGAGGTGAGCAAGGTTTTAATGTGGACTAAAGTGCTGCTAACATATTTCTGTCCTAAACACCTCTACGTAAATTGAAGACTGAGAGTTTATATTATCGAAACTTTTCAAAGTTTAGTTAGGAAGCGCGGTGTATGGCCCATACCCTAACGAGCCGCCCTTCCTATTTTTTTTTCTTTTGTGAGGAAAGGGTACACATATCTCTAAGGCCATGTAATTGTGGATGCCTCTGCGTAGACGGTTCCTTAATATTGTGTCATATCTCTATAGGAAAGCGAAAGTCTGTACAAGCTATCCAAAATGGTGTTTGTACAAGCTGTCCAAAATGTGTTTCTTTTTTCTTGGCTGTTAAAAGTTTACCTAGTACTGCGATCCTCAACAGTAACGCTCTGCTAATCATTATATAGCGAAATGGATAACTTGCGATAACAAAGTTCAACTGAGTAGCTTTCGTTTCACATTCGCGGGAGGATGGTTATGTTAACGTGTTACGGTATTGGCTGTCATTAGATATGCAGTGCAACTCTGTAGACATATGCACGCACACGTCTCTAACCTTCCGAAGCAAAACTTCCTCTTCGCACAACACCTAACACCGCACATGCAAAAAGTGGCGACGCAGCTGCCCGCGTATCACTAGACGAGCACAGCCACTTTTGTGAAGCACACACACAAAGGCGATAGCTCTGAAGCATAGCTGATGTGGCATGCGGCGAATGAGCGAGCGTGAAAGGTTTGGTGCACCACGCAAGCTCTGATGGGATTAACAATCAACAAATCCTTGGTTCCTGGCATTCGTAGATCATAGACTATCCCGATGTTCTCGCAATTTTAGTGCTCTCGCGCCTGCATCTCGTTGCTGATAAACACCGGCTATTGCGGTTAGTTTTAGAGGTAAGAAAGCTGATGCTTTAGCAAGCGATTGTAATGGTTGGCATTTGGAATTGGGCACTATGATTTGACCTCTTCGATGTTAAGTAAATGAGAGTTTTCAAACGTCGCGTCTCGCCTGCCCAATCCGGCAGCTTAGCGTTGTCAATTCAGAGTTAGAGCCGCAATGCATATAAAACGCAAATTAGGAATCCAGCCTTCGGTGCAGTGCTTACGGAGTAAATTTGCATTAACTTAGTAAGTTATTAATTTAATGACAAATCCCACCCACGGGACTGCAGCCAAGCGGTTATTGTGAAAAGTATTACCAGCTCGCGATCACTGTTAGATAATGTGTCAGAAGGTAAGGAATGTAGTGTACCTAAAGATTGTATTTCCACTGAACTTGACCCAAGCTCATTAAGGTCGATTGGAAATATGTAAAATGTTTTCCACAGTTAATAAGCAGGAAAGCGGGCATTGAAGTGTAGCTTTAGTAACTTTGGGCTATATTGAATCATAATTGTCTTGTTGTTTTATATTTACGCTATCATGACCATTGTGCTAAAATTAGTGCATCTGAGTGTCGATGCTGCCAACACCTGGTGCACATTTGACCCTCAACGACCCAAAGTTATCCGAAGTTTTATAGACTTATCATCAAATGCTTTGCGTTACCCCGAATATTCTGTAAGTAATATCGGTACTTCTCCGCTATTTTTGTGTGAATAGCGATTACTAAGAAATACGTACTAGCCTTAGGGAGGAAACAGTATTACGACAAACAAAAAAGGTTACAGACTCGAGAAATTAGAGGGAGTAATGCGTGTGCTCAGTAGCAAGGGGGGCCGTTATTAAGAAACATTATATTGAAATGGCACTTGGAGAAAATCCTCGCAAACAATATTTAGTGTTTTTTTTTACTCCTAACGTAACTAGCAGCAGTTTTATGAAGAATATTCAAATTGCACATATCAAAGAACAACTTGACCAGAACTGCAAGAAAAACATAATGTTCTGCCGAAAATTGCAGTAGGGCATCTACACTAAAGTAGCGCAGAATAAAAAAAACGAGTGAGGTGAGGTGTCGACAATGTATTGCAATGTTAACAAAGGCTGAAAAATATATTACAAGAAATATTACACGTCTTTATACGTTTGTTTGTTTGTTTGCTGCATTGACGCTGCTCTCAGGCGTAATGAATAAGCCACAACGCGTCATCGCGTGGGACTTGTGGTTTCCCTCTGTTTAAGACATTTCCTTTTGTCTGCGTTGTCGAGGTACAAAATTTCTCTCATTAAGGCAGCTGTATGTCAAGTGGCTCAACGACGAGACGGGCACAGGAAAAGGGTTGCACGTAGGATCTGCGAACTCCAGCGTTCAACTCCAGCTTCACGGTGATCAGATGGACAACAACGTTGAAGCAGCTCGTCACGAGAAGAAGCGAAAATAAAAGCGTGATGGTGAGTTAGGCTACCAAATAAACCCTCACATACTTCTATCCTGAATCATATCCGAGACAACCGCCCCTGATACGACAGTGCATTCTACGCTCGGATGTAGAACGTTCTGCATTTGCAGGATAAACTTTGAGATATCCCTTAATAAGGTCCCTATTTCACCCACACCAGGTCATGTGCCCTACACATGCTCATACATTACAGGTGTTGGCAGCAGCGATCAGCATCTCACGTGGATGCAACATCCCGTGGGTGTTGAACATGTGAAGTTCTGTGTTTCCATGCTGACCAGACCTGGCCGTAAGAACTACAGCTCAGCGTACGCGCCAATCCACAGTGTATGTTAGGGCCTGCTATCACCTCTTGTACAAACCCCAGAAATAACAGAAAAGATAAAGCATAATATAACAACAAATCTCGGTAGGCACATAGGGAAGCGAAAACAAGGGCACGAAAGTTAGGGCTCTCACCTGCGACACTGAGGGTAGAAACAAGGAGAGAAAAAGAGACAAAAGAAGCGCTACACAACCTACTTGAATAGGCACACCGCGCTGTTACGCTGCACTTGTGTTGGGATTACGTCCAAAACGGGAGCCGTGCTACGTTACAGGATTTTTTTGGCGACGGTAAGAGAAACACTGCGACAAGTCTTAAACCGCCGCTCCATCTAGAATCAAACTCGGTAGAAGAAAAAAAAAAAGACAGAGAGAGAGAGGCACACAGCACGCGAGGTTCTAGAAAGGCACACTATATAAGCAAGCAGTAAGGCTGTTTTCCTAAATAGAGAACATAAAAGGTGCGTCTAAGAAAGCGTGCACGCTAAAGGTCAACCGAGGTTGACCCTACAGGTGCAAAACTAAGATTGCCAGCTTGTTTGACTAGCAGCTGTAGGGCACGAATTGCAAAAGACTGGACGCTGTGGGCGGCACAATGTTTCGGAGCCACAGCGCAGCGGCGATGCTACGTAGGCACTACGTCACACAGTGCATTAAAGCAGCAACGCAGCGGCTTGATTCTAAGCTGCGTTGATACCTAAGAAAGGAATCGAACCGCTGCTTTAGGGTAGGTATTTGTTGATTATTAAAGTAGAAATCGCATGAAGACATTTTGCCTGGTGACACTGAAAAAAAAAGGGGGCCATTGAATTCTTCTGCCAATTTCGATAAACTGGTCCCAGAATATTCGAAAGCCTAAAGGCAATCGCTGCCAAAAAAAGCTGCTAGGACTACAATTTTCAACACATAATTCTCACGGTGGACTTTGTCTCGCAAACTCCTCAGTTTCACAATGAATACTTCTCCCGAGGTTTTCTCGAAATTCCCGAGTATATGGCTGTATTCGTTAAAATTTACCAAAGCTAAAAAACTGCTTCTGCACGTTTTAAGGATATTATATAATCTCTCCATGCTTATAATAACAATCATATTCTTACACGAGAATTTTCCTGTCGGGAGCGCGGATCCTATTTCACAATAAAATCTCGTCTTGTCAAGTCGCGACTTTTGACAATGCAGCTTCCGTTGGAGAGGAATGTGCTAGTCAGTGAGCTCGATGTATCAATTACACTGCTTCTCGACCGAACATGAATGCGCGGTCATTAGGAAAGATCCGGAAAGCTAACGCTTACAGGTAGCAGGTGAGTGGCGGTTCTGTATAGTACAGAATACAATAAGGCATGTTATACATGAAACCGATTCTGGAGGGCAAAGAAATCGCAAGCTGGATGAATAACACTTGACCCACCATTGTGTCTCGTCCCGGGCAACTGGAATTTCTTTTACGCAAAACAGGTAAAGTGCGCATGTTTTTGGTTTATCTCACTGTAACTTTAAAGGCTCAAGGCATTGATAAAAGAATACGTCAATTTACGCCATGTTATCAAGGGGCACAGTGTAAAGCTATGCCAACTTATACGTATTCCACCGTGGACGTCAGCTAATAACAAACGGAACATTAGGACGAACTTACAACCGCTTCACAAAAGTGAACGAGGAACCATGCATGCGTTCAGCTCCGTTGCGAAAGGGCTAGCTTCCTCCAAGAGACCGTTTCAAGCGTGCACGTTGTTACGGTGGTACATATTGAAAAACAAAAAACAGACAAACATCATGCGTTGGAGTAACAAGGTCTGTTGAAATGTCGTTGGCTTTGACCTGCAGCTGTGGACCCTTCATACGTCGTTTTGTAATCAGCGAACAAAGTCGTGCACAACTGAATATCCCTCAACATATCCTTTCGATGACCGAACGAACGCCATGATCCAGCGTCAGCGTTACGGTACTTGAATGCTGGGAGTTTAATACGCTTGAAATGATGGCGCTTTACATAAAGAACAATGTTGGTCTCGCTAATTCACAATCGCGGTATTTGGATACATACAATCTTACGCGTCCCACTTCCAAAAATACAGTGTCACTTTGAAATCAGACGGCGAACAAAACTGACTATAAAGCTCAACAGGTCCCGTTGGAAGCCACTACGGAAATAAGCAGTTGAAAGAAGCAGAAGCACGAAGAGACACACTCAATTATTACCACACGAAACAAGAAATCATTAGCAGTCGTCATCATCATCAGCCTGTCTACGCCCACTGCAGGGCAAAGGCCTCTCCCATGAATCTCCAATTATCCCTGTCCTGTGCTAACTGGGCCCAATTTATCCCCGCAAACTTCCTGATCTCATCTGCCCACCTAACTTTCTGCCGCCCCGTGCTACGCTTGCCTTCTCTAGGAATCCACTCCGTTACCCTTAATGACCAACGGTTGTCTTGTCTTCGCATTACATGGCCCGCCCAGGCCCATTTCTTCTTCTTGATTTCTATTAGTATGTCCCTAACACGTGTATAACAGCTGCATCTTACCGGTACTCACCTACGGAGCAGAAACTTGGAGTATGTCCCCAACACGTGTATAAAAGCTGCATCTTACCGGTACTCACCTACGGCGCAGAAACTTGGACGTTAACTAAGAGGGTTCAGCTTAAATTGAGGACGACGCAGCGAGCTATGGAACGGAAAATGGTAGGTAAAACCTTAAGGGACAAGAAGAGAGCGGTGTGGGTTAGGGAACAAACGCGTGTTAGGGACATTAGCAGTCAGTAGAGCTTTAATGCACGCTTATTCTGTAGCGTCACGATCTTGAAGCAGAAGAGAGAGGTCGTTAACAGTAAACGATAGCTAGGAAGCTAGCTTCCCTAGAACTATAACTGCTAAGTCCAGAATTCGTTGCTTAAATCTAAAAAAAAAATAGAAAACCTATCCCATTTGGAACTACTAAAGTAAGGCAATTTACCAACGTAGGCATCAAGACGCCCAGGAGCAAGACACAACCTGTCCTTAAATGTAGACTTCTTAAGAATGCGTGCTTCCCACACATTCAAAAATGTGTTTGAGGAGCACGTTCACTTGAGGTGGAAGTCATTATTCCACTGTCGTCGAATGAATTGCAGGAACACTTCCGTCTGCCTTTTCATTGTGCACCTAAAGTGTTAGCGTGGCATGTTGCATTGGAAAGGGCCCTTATGTAAATACTGCATGGTTGCCCTGAAGTCTGATTCGACAAAAACCGGTCGCGCGGCGGAAGCCCCAGGAAAGTACGCTGCTTTTACTACGATCTTGTGAGGTTTCTTTTTCTCTCTACGCTATTTTATTGCCGGATTCTTTCATCGTGTAATGATGGTGAGGAAGAAATTTGATGTCAAAAGTGGGTTTTCATCTTCTTTCGTTTACGTTTTAAGGTGTCTGGCGGGCATTCTTACACTCACCCCATTCTATTAAGCGTTCGACGAAAATAGTTCATGTTATTCTTACTACGGGGATGTCCGAGTAAATTTGAAGGGCAATTCGTGTGACACCAGTAGTTTCCTTCCTATAGACCCGTTACTTCAACTGTGGTGAGGAGACCTAATTGTGTACACAGGAAAAATCGGGAATTCGGCACTTAGTTCCTGCCGATGTTGTCTAGTCCAGAAAGGATAAAGATCGTTTTATTACGTAACAATTCGTTATAGACCGACTTCATACTTTATACGTAAACGAAACGGAGTAGGTGGAGATGTTCTGCTTCTATTTCTTCCAGCTGTGCCTCATTCAATCGTCCCTTCGTAAAGCGAAGATGCAGCGCGACTATGTATTTGGCTGAGCGGAATGATAATTCCCACCCATCCTGGGCTTATAAAGGCGCTGCAAGCGTCCTTGAGGAGTTTGCGAGGTGCAAAGAGCCGTGGCCTGAACAAGGGCTTTCTCAAGGACCGTCGTCGCTCTTTGGGAATTCCTGCCCTGCTGGCAATCGTCTGCGCTCTAAGAAATCCCGCTACTTGCAGTAGTTGTCCGGGCCAGTGGGAAGAAGGCAGGTGGTACACACGCACACGTTGAGAGATAGAAAGAGAGAGAGAGAGTGACAGAGAGAGAGAGAGACAGCGAATGATATGCTGAGCAACAAGGGCCACACGGGGATTTCCTAGAGGGCAGATTGGAGCCGAAGATCGCTCACGTTTACTTCGGAGTAGAATATGTCGATGAAGCTGCCCAGCACAATGATGAAGTCGAACACGTTCCACGCGTCGCCGAAGTAGTTCTGCGGGGAGAGAGAAGAACAAGGGAAGGGCAGTGGGAGGCAAGTTATAACCACGCTAAGGATGTGTACAAGCAGCGTGATGGCGTACTGTGGAATGAACAATTCGAGGAAATCAGAAATACTTAAGGGGACAACGATGGTACAATGAAAACGTTCAAACTGACAAAATAATAATATTCATATTGGAGGTAGAGAAGCATAGGGTTCAGCTGCGCCTCTACTTCATCCTGTTTTAAAATTTGCTGCGTTATATAACGCTAACGCACAGAAATGTCGCCGCTTGCGCACGTCAGTTTAAGGTTCTGCGGGCAGTATACCTGCATTGCATTCACGCAGAAGAAAAAATAAGCCAGCTCCAAAGGTTTGTTTTCATATTCTTTAAGCAGTACTATGTGAAGGATGTGCTATTAGTGCAGCTGTAGGGCGACCAGCAGTTATATACGACCGAGTGCGCTTCTCTCTACTTACCAATATCATTGCTGAATCCTAAACTCACGCACTTACAATAAACAGAAAGGACATCATCGCTGCATGCAAACCATCTTCTACTTGAATATTTCGAGAGAAATTTGCTCTTCCATATGCGCGTTCTTACGCAAAGTTCAGCATACGATGTCACTGATCAAACACCCCATGGTAAATATGAAACTGGCTCTACGCAAATCGAGGGACAGAAACTGCAAGGTAAATGCAGGACAGCAATCTTCAAATAAACGTGATCGAAATAACAAGCTACTATGTGACACTGGGTTACTGCCTCATATCTGACACCACGTTAGCGGATCGCCCTGAAAACCTGTATGTGCGGACGACGTGACTGCGGAATAATACTGGTGTTTTTAATGAAATCATCTCTATTTATCCTGGATCTCATGTTTCCCCATGATATTTTCCTCTCCCATTCACATCCGAAACCATTCTCAGGTTGCCTACACTCAAATTCTTACTTATTCTTAAAATTATTTTCTCAATTTACTAACACACTGTGTGAATAAATTTAGAAATTGTGTGGAGTACAAATCAGCGCTGATCACCTAATGAGCATGAGCGCATGACTTGAGCCCATGACAAGCCCGGATGAAGAATAAGTCCTCGACACGGCATCGTACCATTCTGGCTGGTACAAATAGCGCTTAGGACGGGACGGTGCAAGAGAGACAGACAAGGTGCTGTTTGTTCACGTCACCATCATGTACCAAGCTGCGCCGTTTACCCCACTTCTACGTCATTAGAAGTTTGACTTACCTTGAACCTGAAGGCCACAATTTTAAGGACGAACTCGAGGGCAAAAACGGCGGTGAAAATCATGTTCATGACATCCAGGGCGTACGTGTAGGATTCGGGTTGGCCGTAGAACTGTGAGAAGAAAAGGGAGTCAAGTTCAAGTCAGTACAGAAGGCACAGAAATAAGAACAAGATGTGTTGGTGCGAAACCATTAGAGCGTGAATTTTCGTTTAAACGCCCTCGTACATTTTGTATAAGTACAAGTTGTTAAGACAGCTACTAACACTGCATATCACTGATATCATTGCAAGATGCATTAACATACCTTGAAAAGTTACTCTTTTCGAACGCAATCATGTGCAATCGACGTGGCAGCGCTGCGTACTTACGATATATACGAAATAATGTCTTAGCGGGTTTATGAAGCATTCAGCTTGTAAGAGGTCATGATACTGATGTCATCCCAGTGTATAGCACACCTCGCTTCGTCGTCACTGGCGAATTCGCGCAATATGTATTGCGAAAGCATTTACATGAATAATTGAACAAGGTTTACGCCGTCGCCGTCATGCTCCACACACACACACGCTTATATATATATATATATATATATATATATATATATATATATATATATTTATATCAAGCATGTATGCGCGTACGCACATCGAAAAACGTCATGCGACATGCCCAATAACCTCGTATGAACCCATATGAATCATACGTGTTCTCGTATGATTCATACGAGATTATTGGATACGTGGTATATGTGGCATATGAGATTTTTTGATAGGTATACAATTCTATCCTATATAGGATAGAATTGTATACGTATACAATTACTGGGCACTATAAGGCTTGGAATATACTGTGCGATCTCTCCGCCTCCTGACAATTCGGCTCTTGTAACAGCAAGAGCAAAGACGAGGCTCTTCCTACAACGCAGACGGAGAAGTACTTATCGCAGCGCTTGAAGCTGTCCACATGCCAGAATCTCGAGCTGCCTCTCGCCACGGAAGCGCGTGTATATGTATATAGATCAAACTACCGTGCGCACCTACTAGGAATCAAATGTTCGACCCAGACGCGTGCTGAATGCGTAGTCGCACTAAATGAAAAGCGCTCTTGCACGCGCGTCCACACTCCGCAAGCAGGAGCACCCTGCAAGCTACGCGATAGGCACGCTACAGCTAAACACGCAGACAGGATCGCGCAGTTCGGTGGAACAAAGCGGAACCTCATCGCCCTTGAAGCTGACTGCTATGTATAATAATCCATGCGTTGTAATCACATTCATTGCTTCGCCCGTCTGGTGAAAATGTCACATTTTTGAAAAGGCTAAAGCCTTAACTGCCTATTGAAAAGTGGAGTGTGACATTTCAGTAGATTGCACGGCGGTAGCACCAACGGTGCTACCGCCGACGGTGACACCAAAGCAAGATGGAGGTTCATCTTGTGGCACTACCGCCGGTACCAAAGGTTAGACCTATAACTTTTGTCTCATTCACTTGGTACACCGCCGAAATTAGCATGGAAGGGTGCGTATGTGAGGCTAACAGGACTGGTGGCCCAAGGAATCAACGACTTCACATGCTTGTCATTTCAGTCATTATTGTTATAAATTTTCGCCAGTCCCTGATCGCATGCCCGACGGCGGAAGCCGTTCCGCAGCGTCATAAGGATTCTTTGACGTCTTTGTTTGTCAACACTTTGCGACAATTGCTTGGATATTCGCTGCGACATCTTATTTTCGACATGAACATTGCCTAATCATTGGTTGATATAAGCTGCAGTGTTTAACATTCAGAAAAGCGTGGCTCATAGCCGTCTATCGCCGGCCGAGGAATGCAGTTATGAGGTACACGAGATTTTAACATCGTTAATCTAGACGTAAATCGCAAGCGTGTCAAGGCATTGATGTCAAGACCTGTCAGTCATGTTATCCAAGCGTTCCTGTCCTACCACACCAATTTTTTCATATACCAAGTAATCGCGACGCAACATTTCTTTATTTTTTTTTTGCGTGATTTCGATGTTTTGTACCGCGGCCACGTCGACGGTCATATTTCGTTTTGCATGACCCAGTTAATGTTTTCGCCTTAATAAGTTACGGCTATATGTCGATTGATTGATTGATTGATTGATTGATTGATTGATTCATTCATTCATTCATTCATTCATTCATTGATTCATTTACGGGGTTTAACGTCCCGAAACCAACTCTGATTATGAGAGATGCCGTAGTAGAGGGTTCCGGAAATTCCGACCACCTGGGGTTCTTTAACGTGCACTGACATCGCAGAGCCCACGGGCCTCAACATTTCGTCTCCATCGAAATGCAGCCGCCGCGGCCGGGATTCGATCCCGCGTACTGGCAATATGTCGGTAACATTGTTCGATTCAGTCAATCTCGCAAGGCATGACGGAATGCAGTCTTTTTTTCAGCATTAACAATTACAACGTGTCCGACCGGACATCTGAGTTATCTCTCAATTATCAACACATGCACAGCAGAAACACTACGCTGCAAGCGCTGCTGTCTCACCTTCATGGCAAGGGTGAGGGTATTGGTCATGATGAGCACGAAGAGGGCGTACTCAAAATACTGAGACGTGACGAACCACCACATCTTGTACTGGAAGCGGGCCTTTGGTATGTAACGCCGCACAGGTTTCGCTTTGAGGGCGAACTCGATACAGTTCCTCTGTGTAGTTGAAAAAAAATCAAAAGAAAAGAAGAACATCGATGCACTGTTAACTGTCAAGCGGATACTGAGCTTTTGACATGTGCATGTGAGCACGTTTGACATGTGCATGCAAACACGTTTAAGAAACGTGAATTGGAAGATTGGCGTGCCTTCGCGCGTTTTTTTTTTTTTTTTGTCTTTACCCAAGGCTTCTTGCACCACATCACCATGCACAGCTATACGTGTTAATGCTACCAGTGATCACACGATTTCGATATATCGATTTTTCTTGAGATAGCTAACAAGGTCACCACAAGCCAAAATTTCTCTGTTGAGTTGTCGTCCTCGGAATCCGTGCAAGTTCGAAGTGCCACAGCAACCTACCGCGCCCAGCGTGACGTTTATCAAAGGGAACACTCGAGCGCGTGGCCTGCGCTGTGAGGCTCCTGATTAGAGCGCCCGCAGTTGGCTGCAAGAGGAAGCACGTCCGTTTTTGGCGTGATCTATTGGCGTCCACAGGAACTATCTAGCGGGAGCAATAATCTTGCATATTCTTGGTGTATTCTTGGTGTATATGTGTTCGGTGTGCGGTGCCCACAGAAAAGTGTGCGGGAAACAATGCTTGCGTTCAGTGCGCGGGGCCGAAATTAGCGTGGGTGTGCGCGTGCCCTGTGTGCCGGTCACGAGAGAAGCGCTTCAGCGACGGGGACATCGCGGCGAGCTGTAGACATCGGGTGATAGAACGCCGGGCCACATCCCGATATCACGATCCTGCCCTTCTTGTCCGGGCCTCGCCCCGGATTCCACGATCACGGGGTCCTTCTAGGCTGGGCATCGCCCCATCTGTCCCTTGCAGTTGTCTCTGGCATCGTCCTCGCGGCTGGCCTGGCGTTGTTCCTGTCGCAGGCCTGTCGATGTACTTGGCATTGTTCGACGCGCGCTCCTTGGTCCTGTCCGGGACGTCCTTCGTGGAGTTTCCCTGGTGTTGTCACAGGCGCCGTCGTTGCCCAGAAGGTATTCTTCCTGGCATTTCTCCACTGGACCGGGCGACGCCCCGGCCCAGACCTGAAGCAGCTGAAGGTGCCCGGCTGCTGAAGCTCAGCGAGCGCACCGTTCTCGTGGTGCTGAGACGACCTCACGGAGTTCACCGCAGGCCTGGCCCTGGGCAAAAGCTCTATCCTGCCTTCTGTTCGGGCTGCCGCAGACGAGTGGCTGACGCTCGCCTGATCGAGTCTACCACGACTAAGGCACCGATACATACTGCATTGAGGTGTGAGTGCCTCAAAATTTTAATGCCGTTCGCAAATACGCACTCAAACTTACATATTTATGTGTATGTGTAGTTATATGTCTTATGCCTGCGAATTGTACATAAAGCTGTTCCTCATCGTCTCTGGGTGCTTCCTGTGCACATCTGGCTAACTTGTGCCCACATTGATTATTGGTGCCGTCCAAAAGCTTGCGCTTAAAAGCGGACGTGATTCTTCTTGCTGTCAGTTGCCACGCTCTAATCAGCAGCCTCAAAGCGTCCCCGTTCATAAAAGTGACAGCTGTACGCTGTGGAAATGGGAGAGAAGACGACGTGGTACTGGCACGGACCTGGTGTGCTTAGGCGAGCGCAAGACTCTGAGTGCGCTCAGACAGGGGAAGGGGTTAGGGGGAGGGGAGGGAATGAGCACAACAGTGCATGGGTCTCTGCTTTAATGCGCCCTTCCTGGGGAGGCCACAGCCAGATTCGGGGCTGCACTCTGTGATGCGCCTGTATTCAGAATTATTGCACTTCACTTGGCTGAAGGCCATGATCGCTCTTCCGTGCATTTTCTTGCTATACTTTGCATACTTCACGTTAAAAGCAACACACGCCGCAAGCATTCGCTCGCTCACTGTGGTTTGCCCTGCAATTATAGCCAGTAAAATAAAGTGTGTGAACTACGCTTTTCTTAACTTTTTCTTTACGGCATACTGCTTTGAAAGTGCAAAAATGTAAAGGCAGAGCGGGATGACATCACACTGGTTGTCCTGTCCCTTTGTCCGTACCTCTGTTGTGCTTCACTGGGAGCATCTTGCCAGCTTAGTGAAAGCCGGTGTTCGGAATCATCGAAGGAAACGTGTCGTTGCTTGGCTGCGCGTGCAGATATCGTGCTCAATTGCACAATTAGCACATACATGTTTAGTGCGACATGTATGGCTTATAAAACAACGAAGCTATTCTCAGCTCCAAGATGCATGCATTCCTATCGCTACCAATGTTTTTCCTTCCATATTAAGCTACAATTTCTTCACATCTGAAGGTCATCCTAAGCTTTAGAGCAGCACTAAAGGAATCGATGTAGGATTGGAGGAATTCAACCATGAGTAAGAGTGAAAAAAGGAATTAGAAGGCTCACCTGGTTTTTGTCGAGCTCGCAGTTCTTGTACTCCTGCTCGCCTTCGTTCTGAAAGGTGACAATCACGAAGCCGACGAATATGTTCACCATAAAGAATGCGATGATGATGATGTATACGATGAAGAACACTGCCACCAAGGGCCGGTAGTTGTACAGAGGGCCGTGGTCTTCCTCGTTCGAATCGATGGCCACGTACAGTAAGCTGCGGACAGGAAAAAGAAACAGCGTGACCCTCGCAGTGACCACAGCTAACATTTCTAGCACAGAATCAAGCGACGTCTGCTCTTTCACAATAGGGTTTTGTGCAACGCCAGTTCTACACGAGAGACATCCGCCTCTGCAGAGTCTCATGTGAGGGTTCTAGCATGCAATATCTTGCATTCTTCACGCTTAAAACCAACACACATGGCAGTATTGCGCCTGGAAGAGCTTTTTAGGCTTTGGAGGAAGAATTGTCCATAAACAACAGGAATACTAGCTTCCTCAAAATAAGCATTTTAGTTAAAATGCTTTTCCAGACCAAACTAACGTGCTATCATGCAATTTTGATACTTATGCACGGTGTGAAGTAAAATCGCGTTCATACAACCCTACCTATCGCCACTGCAACATGTGCTCTTGTGTTGCGTTTGTTTTTGCGCTTCACGGGGAACAATGATAAGACAATGAGATATTTCACAGCATTCATAACATACCGAAATTACAGTATCAACTCAGGCGGATGCTTACTCCAATACGTCAAACGAGCTATTTCAAGAGAACGAATTCCCTGTAGCGATGCTTCTTGAAAATAAGAAATATGCGACTAATTGTACCATGGAAAACTGCGGTAGTAGGCGAAACATTTCATTGTTTTAGACTGAGACAGGACCACGCCAAATTTTTCACTGTGTAATGTTGTCAGAGCAGGTGGCCAGGATTGCAAAAGAATAAACAACGAAAGCCATAAATGCAGCATACGTCATGTTATTTCTGTCGTAAACTCTACGTCACGAATATTCTGTGGTCCTAGTGAAGGTACACTTCCAGATTTCCAACATGTTACTTACGCCATTGATATCATGACTACGTATCATGCACATTTTTATACCAACAAAATAGGGCATCAATTACGATGCGTTGGCAGCCAAATAATGACCCACACACAAAGCAGGGAGGTTCTACAGCCTCATAAGCAAGAGACACTCACTCTGGCCACCCTTCGAAAGTGGACACTGTAAAGAGCGTCAGCATGGCCTTGAGGACGTCGTCAAAATGGAAGTTGTTCTGTTCCCACACCCGACTCTCTTCGGACGGTCGCGTTATATCGCCCTCGGCGTACACGATGAACTTTCCCCTGCAACCACAGAACGAGAGGATGATTTCAGAGAACGCGGCACCAGGCATACCTTATACTATTTCATTGGGATGAGTTGGGAGAAGTTAAATTTAACAGTAAATCATTTTTTTGCGCACAAAATATGACTTCTTGTGGCATTCACGGAAATATTACAGAAGGTGATTCAGAATAGGAGTACATGTAAATATAACAGTGGACGCGTGATTTCCTGCTACCTATTCCACGGTCACGCACTTTACGCAAAAGGATAGCAATTTCTTTCAATGCAATCTTAGGTTTTCGTTTTCTTTTTTCTTTGTTTGCGTTCCTTTGCACAAAGCACCTGTAGCTTTTCTATGCATCAGAAGTGATCGTTAGAAAATCAGCTTTCAGATTTAGAAAATCACCATTCAGAAGTCACGCTGTTATGCTTCACATCATGCAGATCCAGCTAGCCCCAATTGATGATGTTTTTATTAGCGTTCTATCTTGCTTAGATGGATGTTAACAACACCGTGCGGAAATATATCATAGTTATTTGTAGTGATATCCTTGTCGACAAAATTCGCCGAACTTGCGACACTGTGCGGCTGAAGACAGAAGCGGGCCTCAAGATGAGCCACCAACTAGGGCGCAGCCACAATTTAAAAAAATAATCAGCAACATATTCGATAAACACAATGCGAAACAGATAAGTAAGATAAGAATTTTCGTCTTAGCAAAGCAGCGATCATAACTACACACACACAAAAAAAGAAAACAGTAAGTAATTCTCCCGCGGATTCTTTCCTAATTTACAGTGTACCAACGATCATGTTTTCTGCTGTTTCCGTTAGCGTTAACTTGCGTTAGACTGCCACAAAATGGTGAAACGCTCAGCTCTGCGCATAAAGTCCAAGAGTGAACGGTGACACGGACGATGCACATGCTTCCTTACGTCTGGCGGCCTGTTCAGATAAACCACTAGGATCCTTGGATAGCAGCGAGCTGTTCGTAGCGCAGAGCACATCCATAGGACTCCATGCAACACTCCTTCCCACTCTACTGGAGGCTAGAATCGGCAGCTGGAAGCAGCGTCGGTGTATCCACACTGGCCCTAGATTGGCGACGTAACGGCCCTACTCACGCGAATTGTGTGTAACGATACATTGCCTAAGTGAGATTATTACAGAGGTCGTAACCGGGCAGATGTGTAGGCCTGTTTACGTGAATGCGACCGCAGCACGTCGCGTTTCGAAGCGAATTTAGGAAAGGCGATCCGACGCCGTTTACATCTAGCGCATTAAATTGCGCATGGGGAACGTGCAGGGGGAGAATGTCGCTGTCCGCCGTAACCGGTTTGCCCAGTGCAGCGACTACGCCGACAGTGCTCATCACAAAAGCTCATTCCCCTTCACCATTCACTGCACGCTCCTCTCAAGTCGGCTCCGAAGTTCAAGTTAGCGTTGCCTGGCACATTGGTGCGACGCGCTTTCTCAGCACGTTAATCCCGTTTCCACGAATTCGATGCGCTAGAGTTGTAACGACGCGCCAGTTCTTGCATATATGAAAACACCGCTTACTAAAACTCGAGTGGTGTACATAATTTGTGTGTGTGTGTGTGTGTGTGTGTGTGTGTGTGTGTGTGTGTGTGTGTGTGTGTGTGTGTGTGAGAGTGAGTGAGTGAGTGAGTGAGTGAGTGAGTGAGTGAGTGGCGATTGTCTGCAGTTTTAAAGCGCGGCTGCACCCGTGTTGTTAAGGCCCGTGCACACTAGCGGAAAAGCGCTTCGGCGACGACACAGCCACATTGCTCGCGGCGAACCGCGGCGGCAGCCCCGCGAAATCCCGCCTCCTTCTGGTGAACGAGCGCGAGAGGCAAGCGAGGCACCACATGGGTACGAAACGAGCCTCCGGGCGGGTCCGCACGGCTCCGCGATGGAGCGCGTACGTCAGGGCGGGGACGCTCTGATTGGTCTCCTCCCCGGCGGCACGCGGCACGCCGCGAGAAATGCGCACGGACCGATCGCTCTCGCGGCACGAAAATCCTGACGCGTGACAGCCACGGAGGCTCGCGTTTTTCCGCCAGTGTGCACGCGCCTTTATACTGCCGCTTGAGGATGACAGTCGGCGTCTGCCGCGGCATGAGCCGCTACACTTGATCGGCGAAATCAGGAGACTTGAAGTGGACGCAGACAAGCTGAAGCGCAGCGGTGCAAGTTCGGTGCTATATACGACATCTGAGTCACCGACGCGTCGCAGTGGACGAACAGCTTGCCTGCCGTCAATGTGAAGGGCCACACTTGGTTAGCGCCCTATCTCGAGGGGCGGGGGCATCGCGACATGGCTGTCAAATAGAGATCCCAGCTGTGCTAGCACAGAGGTAATTGGCATATGGGAAGAGCGGGTACGAGTATAATGAGGCAAAGAATAGCGAGCTACAGCAGTAGTGACGAGCTTATCACGGTTACCATATATGCTCCTATTACAAGTTTCTCTTCAACAAGCCAAGTGAGGTTGTGCATCCAAAGAAAAAAGTTTAAGAGGAAGAGCAAATTTAATACTTCTGGCTAGCACAATACGCTACGCTGGCTAATCGACGCTCGCTGTAATAGAGCTCCATGTTCGTGCAACATCATATATTGCTCTTATACCCTGAAACAATTTATTACATATTCGTAATTGACCACAATCTGAAGCTTATTAACACATATGTATTTTATGTCGCGCTTGAATGAAACACTTCAAAATGCAATTTCCCTTTAACGCTTTGACTGGCACTAAATGCCTTGTAGTTCCAATATGTATGAGCAGGTTCGCTAAATGATGATAATGCCCAGGATACTAGTAAATGCCAAACAAGATGTACACATAGTCTCTGTTCTCCGTCCTCAGTTCCCTCCTCCCACTTCCATTACTCATTTTGCACACAAGAGCAAGCATTTGTGTAATTTGGTACACGGCCAATTGGTACACAAACATCTTCAAGCAGCACCAAAAAAGAAAAAAAGGAATAAATTAAAGATAGCGGATTACGCTGACTGTCAACTAATTTTCTATTGAAAATTGAGCAGATATAAGTACACCGTACTGTGTCCTTTATTTAACTTTAGTCTTCGTTTTTTTTGCGATGTTCCATGTTTCAGTACATGCTCATTTCGAGGCACTACTACTCAGATACCCCCATATACGTTCGTAATAGTAAGAAAAGAAGAATACTTACCGGCACTCAGCTTGCGTGAGCTTCGACCGGTCGGTACATCGAAAGAACTTTCCCTGAAAAAGAAAAGTGCAATCCAATACAACTTGATTAATTTCTTGATTATTACGTCCCAGAACTACGATGTGATTATGAGCGGCGCCGTAGAGGAGGGCTCCTGACAGAAACCCTCAGCAAATGACAAAATAATTTTTAATTAGCAAAAAGCGCGAAGCTGAAACCGAAGTGCAACCCAGCAGTAAAGTCAAATCAGTCAATCCGCCTTGCATGGTGCGACAGTGCATGCGCCCTACCCCTGGCGTCAATGTCGCGAACGTTGGCCAGCACGCGCAGATATCGTGGGCCAGGTGTGCGGTTTGACGTAATCGGCAAAAATTGATTTGTAAGCAATTTGTGCATCTTTCGAGCCTGTAATCTTGCACAAACGACAGAAGTGTGCCAAAGAGCGTACCCGGCGAATTTCACAGCCATCCACATACCTTGAAAAATCGCTGGAGTTGTTTTAAGTGATCATGTGCGAACAGCTCAGCGCGGTTACGCGGAACACGATTGCGGAGAACTCGACATTCGTTTGACCTGCCGGTGTTATTCCCAGCGCGTCTTCAATAAAAAGTATGGCGTTTTTGTGCTTTTCTCGTATGAAAATGCTGCTTACTACGAAGCATCGGCCGACGCGGATATAAACAAAAGCGAGAAGAAAGTCTGACAAACAATCCCAGCGGTTTCCATCTGGGAAGCAAAAACCATCAAATGCCCTTGTTGGGCAAGTAGGTACATTCTTGAGACTTATAGGAACCGCGCAAACAGACAACCACAAGAAGAGAGACACGGACACAGCCGCGTCTGTGTGTCTGTTCTCTTTTCGTGTGGTTGTCTGTTTGGGCCGGTTCCTCTAAGTCTCGAAATAAAAAAAAAACAGTAAGCAAGCTACATACGCCAACATGTTTGCATCAGAGCGCTGCCACACGAAGTTGCTATGACCACTCAAATATCAATCAAACAAAAAAAAAACGGACATACCTTAAAGAGCTGGACGCCAATGACGGCGAACATAAAGTTGAGCAGGAACGTCACCAACATGATGTTGCCGATCGTCTTCACGGCCACGATGACGCATTGCACTACGTGCTGCGTGGAAGAAGAGGAGGAACACAACACATGCGTAAGGCGTCTTCCAAATCATGCACACACAAAAAAGCGTTAATACGCCCTCACAGAAAATGCATGGCGTTTTCTCACTACACAATTTTCATTATCCAACATGCAGAACTTTAACAAAACGTCAACAATGTCTCGATTTTATTTTGTTTTCCTTTTTTAAGATATTTTGACAGCCCTCATTCGCCGCTCTTGTCGTGTCCACTACGCGGAAGCTAGTTGGCGGCGGTAATAATAGGTAGCTGTCAATGTTTGAAATAGAGCAAGTAAAAATAAATTGCCATTTATCCTGGTCTGCTTACGCATATTAGCCAATGATATAAGATCGCCAATATTTCGAACGCTTTGTCGTGGATTCCTTTAGCGTTTAACTGTATTCAGACGTAACGACGCATTTCATCGTGGTCTATTTTTGTTTCTGCTGCCACGCAAACATACGCTAAAACTGAGGTGCACAAGACGGCATTTTTTTACAAGTGTAGAATTATGGCCGGTTCTGTTTTTATCTTTATTGCGCACGGCGAGCCCAAATCATGTTTGCTGGTGGGCCTGTTTTTGTATACATTGTTCTGTAAAACAATGCGTGAATTAATAAACATCGATTGATTGACTGAACGCCAAAATGTTGCTAGCGTCATTTCGTGAGGCCTGTTCATATGATGAACACTATCATTGGCCTGCTAAGTCTTCCAACTCATGCAGCCCATACAACGTAGGTCACTACAGGCACAATCGATAAGAATTAACTTCCTTTCGTCGCCTATTAAACCACTCCTCTTTACCGGTCGCCAAAATCGATTATCTGGTGGTGTCCATTTTTTAGGAGCCAAGCTCCTCT
This sequence comes from Hyalomma asiaticum, assembly GCA_013339685.2. Lineage (NCBI taxonomy): Eukaryota > Metazoa > Arthropoda > Arachnida > Ixodida > Ixodidae > Hyalomma > Hyalomma asiaticum. The sequence goes on along the minus strand of CM023489.1, from coordinate 91,673,244 downwards.
AGTCACATCTTTATGTGATGTGCGGGCAAATGTTTCACGGTTTTACCGCTAATCGTTGGAACTTCGCCACACTCATCAGCATTCACTTCGTGGAGGTGGCGTGGATTTTTTTTTTTTTTTCATGCGCTTACTTTAAAGAGTCTGCCCTAGCAAAAATTCTAATAGAGAAACTAATAGCCTATGAGGTTATTGTCACCAATAGAATTTATTAGTATTAGACTAATAGCTTGTACAAGACTTATAGAAAAACATAATACGATTGTTCTAGTAACCTAGACCACACTATAAAATTTTAACTCCCTTAAGGGTGTAAATGACCTATCCCATGGGCATGGAGTAAGCTCATGGGCGACACCCTTTTTGTGTGTAGAGCAAAAATGGAGGATGCATGTGCTTTGCAATCGCACTGTGAGTGACACAGCATTTGATTTTAGCTGCATTTATGATCACACATTACACACTAACAAGACACTGTGGGAGCATCACACATGCAAATATACACTCGACCATTTCAAACCAATATATCGAACAGAGCACGTTCGCGTTATTTCACATCTGTACACAGACTGTCCCGTATATATACTCCAGATTCCTGACCTGCTATGTAGTGCCAGTGGGGAAATTACTTTTATGCGCAATTACAAAATAAGGATACACAGGACATCTGCCAATCAAGGGTAGTCTAACTGGTAGCTGTGCATCACACATATCTTTTAATCTAAACCCACCAAATATTCACTGCCAAATTGCCAAGAAATCATATATCTCTAGGTTCCTCATTTACACCCTTAAGGGTGTAAATTTTTTACTGTGTAAACTAATGCAAACTAATAAAGCCATTTAAAGAATTATTGAGTTGCAAATTTTGTGTTTTAATAGTTATATAAAGCCCTAGCTACCTTGCTTGAGAAAAGATCCATTAGACAAATTTCGAAAAGTCTTATAGAGCATATTGACATAAACTAGCAAGGCTAATAGAATGATGTATTAGACTAATACAAACACCTATAAGACAAGTAAAGATTCCTATAAGACTAATACAATACTAATAAGACTAATAGAAAAACCTATTAGACTAATACAAATCTCTATTAGAATTTTTGCTAGGGTGTGCCCATATTTACACTGTATATCGGGCAAGCTCGTGCTAGATGCACTGAATTGAGCTCCAATGGGAATTCACTGTCTGCGATGCGTCAAAGCGTTACACGAGCTTTCGTGGATAGGCGATGCTCTGACCTCAAGAAACAAAAGCCAAATCGCTTGGCAACGCTACCGCCACCTTAATTCAAAAGGGACGCGCCTGACATTTATTCATTCATCTGTTATTTTCTTTACGACTGGCATTTCACAGCATTCATGACTTCCATACGGCGACGAATCTAGACCTTGGGAGCAATTTCTCTCAGGATGATTACTATAATTTATCCGTAAAGGATAAATGTTTTCCGCAATCACTGACCTACCTTTAACAAAGTTTGCATCGTAAAGAAGACGCTGTAATCTCGTAAAGAATAAACAAAGATATTATTTGTTCTGGGTTATTGTGCAGCATTAGTTTTCATTAAAACTAAACAGTTAAGCGCCACATTGGAAAGTGCATAGCTAACTCAACCACTAAAGCATTATAACACAATTCTGTAAGCGTCACGTAGTAATAAACTTAGAGCGTAGAAAACTTAGGCAGTATGCTTCACTCACTCATAAAATATTTTGTGCCTGTAGACATGAACACCAGTTAACTCATACTTTACAGTTCCATACGCCCTCATTCGCTTCTCTGAATGATACGTTAAACAGAAGTGCTGTTCTAGTGCTAAGTTTGAAAATTTCGTGTATTCTCGTTTACCTGGCTTACTCGCTCAAACTTTTCCAAAGATTCAAGGCCCTATAAACCGAACTTCGTACGAAAAAAACTCAGGTCTGTTCGCAGGCGTTTGCCGTGAAAGAAGATAAAGCGTGCGCACGTAGACACGAGATAGAAGAATCAGAAACCTAAACGTAAACGCCGACTATGCATTGTAAGGGCGCATTGTGGACGACAACAAATGGAGACTACAACTTGACATGAATATCAAGATATGCGAATGAAGCACGTAAAAAAAAGCGAATCGGTTAAACACGATGCTTTCCCGGGCGTTTGCAACAGTTTCTAGGTAGAAAACCACAAAACATTTTCATATATTACTTCATATGTTGCTCCACTTCAATAAGGAACACTGTTAATTAGTAACCCTTCAAAGCGCCGAATTATTTTTAGGTTCGAAAGCTGCTACGGCACGAAGATAGTCTTGCAGCCACAGCGTCGCTCACTTTGTATAATCCGAGCATAGATGGCAGCGGTACAGCTTTAACATATGCCGGAAAATTTACAGCTCTTCCACTATGTCAAGATTAAATACCAGCGGAGCTTCCTTAAGTATAGGCGGAGCATGCATCTGAGACTGATTTTGATTGATTCCTGCCGTTTTGCGTCCCAATACCATCAAATGATTGTGAGAGACGTCGTAGTGGAGGGATCCGAAAATTTCGACCGTCTTGTGTTGTTTAACGCGCGCTGACATCGCACAGCACACAGGCCTCGACATTTCACCTCCACCGGAATGCAGTCGCCGCGGCTGGGATTCGATGTCGTGGCACTGAGATGTGAGATTTCGACATTTGGTTTATTTCACCATAATCGATACAATTATAACAATTAACATGTCGAGCAAGAAGAAAGAAAAAGTACCATTTATGGTGACGTAGCAGGGTAAAAGCTGCAATATCTGCAGCTTGACAAGCCCCGCCACCCCGATACAATACAACGGCCGAGCCATTGGCCGTAGCCGAGTAGCCATTGGCCGCCGCGGCCGGGATTCGATCCCGCGACCTTCGGATCAGCAGCCGAGTGCCATAGCCACTAGACCACCGTGGTGGGGCAACACTACACAGCTGGAATGTGCCTGAAGGCCCTCACACTGAAGGCCCTCACATTTGTTGGTAGAC